>JAYRBT010000051.1:8940243-8951330 GCA_036023395.1 Myiotriccus ornatus | reverse complement strand
AACCCCCCGGGGCGCGGGGGCACCGGGGCGGGGCGGGTGTGCGGGGGTGTGCGGGGGTGCGGGGGTGCCGGTGTCGGTGCCGGTGTCGGTGTCCCCGGGCCGGGGGTCCCGCCGAGCCCCGCGCGGGGCGCTCGCGCTGTCGCCCCCACCGGCCGCGCGCGCGCGCCCCCGCGACGCTCACGTGACCGCCATCGCCGCCCCGCCCGCCGCGCGAAATAAGTCGCGGGCATGCGCGGGGGGCCTGCGCCGTGCGGGGGGCGGCACGCGCGGCACCCCCCCACTCCCCTCACGGGCACCCGCGGCGGCCTCGTCCGCCGGGAACGGGCTGCCCGGGGAATGTCCCTCGGGAACGGGCTGCCCGGGGAATGTCCCTCGGGAACGGGCTGCCCGGGGACACCCCAATGGAACGGGCTGCCCGGGGCGGTTGTGGAGTCCAAACCGTCCAGGGTGTGTCCCCATGTCACCTCCTCTGGGAGACCCTGCCTTGGCAGGACTCTCGGGCTGGAGGGTCTCCACAGGTCCCTTCCAACCCCTGAGCACTCGGTGATTCTGTGGCTCTGTGTCCAGCCCTTCGCCTCCTGCCCTGTGTCCTTCCCGCCCGGCCTCGGCTGCCCCTGCCCAGCCAGAGCGTGAAGCTGTTCAGTCTGGCTTTGGGGAGAGAGCAGTAAGAGCAGAGACTGGGGGCAATCGGAGGGTTGCTCAGAAGGGAGAAGGATAGAGAAGGAGCAAGGAACACGATGGGGAGGAAGAGCCAAACCTGTGGAGTCTCAGTGCTCAGAACAGGGAAGAGGGGCTTTGGAAGCACAGCATTGGTTTTCCTCCATCTAGCAGATGAGCAGGCTATTGTGTAGTTTGAAATATATTGGGAGAGGTTGGAAGAGCAGGAAGAGAAAGTGAAATAATTTAATACTCCATCTCTACAAGAACTAAATCTGCCTCCTGTAGCTGCTAATCATCCCTCCTTTGAGATGCCAGAAGGGCCGCAGCAAGGGGAACACACACAGGCTGAGTGTATTTTTCCAATAGTCTCCCTCTGGGCTGCTCTGACTCTTGGGGGATGAGACTCTGCTTGACTGTGTAATATGTTGTTTACTCTGTACCCTTACTTAGGCCACCAATCAAGTAGTATTTTAAATATATTTTCTATGAGTATTAAGTGATTATGAGAAATACTTGGAATCAGATACACCTCTCTTTCCAAAGGGCGAGTGACACCTTTGCCACCTCTCCCCACGCCACATCTCCTGGATGGCACGCAGTGGCTTTTAAGCTGGTGTGAAGCAGAAGAGGAGGAAGCACAAAGCTGTCGGTAACCTGATAGTGGGAGAGCGTGTACCTTGCAGAAGGCCACGCTGCTCCCTGCACAGGCACACGGCTAGTTTTTAAACATTCTCAAATATCGAGCTAGAGAACATCACCTCCTAGATCTGACCTTAGATCTCCCTGTTCAGATTTTGTTTTCTGTTTAACAAATGCGTTTCTCTGTTTTACTTTGGGTTCTTCTGTCTCATAGCTGCCTGCCAGATCTATATAATCTGACTATACAGAAGCTGCACCAGTATTGCTGAAGTGATACAATTTGTGTGTATAGCAATATCAAATATTACAAGGTCTCTGTCTTCTGAGAAATATTAAGCTATGCTGTGTCAAACAACTGTTACCTGTTGGGTTTTTTGGAAAATAACTGTGTAATTTTCAGGGCAATGTAATTGATTATAGTTTCCTGCATATCCATCACCATTAAAGTGACTGAAGAGACCTGTAGTCGGATACATTTCTGCAGACATTCATTGCATGGCTGAAAGTCTGCTCTGTCTGTTTTCTTCTGGAATGCACATATGTGGAAAACAGAAACGATACGTGATTTATTTTGCATTCTTTGTAGAAACAGATCACTGGACTTGAATGTCTATGGAAAAAAATAAGATTAAAACCCATCCATCTAACTCATCCTCTATTGAAAAACATTTTTGTTCTGCACAATATTTATCTCAAGCGTTCAGGTCACCTTTTTTGGGTACAATACAGGTGAATTATCCCTTTTTTGGGTCTGATCCAGCAGGAACGTTTCCACCAATCTTAATTAATTTGAGAATATCAGACAGATCCTCTGGAAATTCCCTCTCCAGTGGGCTTTTGCCTCCAGCTGAATATTTCAAGTGATCTTACCAGAAAGGATAACACAGGGCTCTATGCACATTTGTTCTTAGGCTGCCTGTTAGCTTTTCCTCTAGAAATACATCTTGTCTGGCATCTGGTGTGAGAAAATAGTGCGCTTTTTTTCCCCTCTTTTTTTTTTTTTTTTTCTTATAGCACCAGTGTGCTGTGGTACCTTGCTGAGTCACTGTTTTTGAGGTTAATGACTAGTGTACTCAACTGGATACTCAGTAATTAACACCCACGGAAAGGGTACTTCTCGAACATGTACTAACAGACCTATAATCTTCTGATTTGAGACAGATACCGAAAGCTTTCTGTTTCTAAATAATGAAGAGAGAAAGGTTAACACAGACCAAAAGCAAGAATTGCAATTTCCGTATCGCCTTTAAGCATTGGAGCAAAAAAAAATTTGCAACTGTAAAAACACTAAAAGGGGTTTTCTTAGGACTAGCCCCTGGCATACCTAATTGAAAAGGATATTTTGAAATGACTTGAATATCAGAAGGTAATTCATTGCTTGAGGAAATGCCAAGAACTTTGCTTCTAGCAAGAGTAACTTGCACTGCACTTTAGCATTAAGCTCCAAAGATGGAATTCTTGTGAAGTTCAGTCCACATAAGAATCTCAGCAGAGGCGAATGTACCCATCTAGGGTTAACATCCTTTTAGGAGATGGGTAGTTTAAAATAGGAAAATGTCTGTCTTTCAGACTTTTTTTTTTTTTATTTTAGAAGGAGTTCGATCTGGGAATGCGAAAAAAACCCCAGGGGAAATGGTGAAAAAGAGCCTTTTTGTTATTGTTTCCACCCTGCTCGTACAGTGGATGTGTAAGAATAGCAAATCATGACAACCCGAATTCTAACACAAAATAAAAGGCAGGGCGGTTGTGTGGATGGCAGAGGAATGTAAAACAGTTCCACAAAACTAAACCAATTTTCTCCAAATTGAATTGCTTATCCGAATTGTATTGCTTATCACAGAGGATTGCCTGGCTTTGCAGCTGAGGGCTACACCGGTTTTTTTAAAAGGTGTTTTCCTACAAGGTGGTTTGAAACAGAAACAGTTACGGAAGAAGCATCCAAAGTAACCAACAAGAAGACTAGAAAGCAATGACCTTTAAAAAACCAAATAGTTCAAGAATAATGATAAAGGCAGTACCAAAAGGAATTAGTTGAAACCCAGAGGAAGGCAGGTTTGCAGAACAACATCAGGAGAAAATATACAGAGGAGAGACAATAGCTCCTTTCACAAAGGAAGGAACTCACCCAGGCAGTGGAACTCACCGCCCCGCGACAGCTCAGAGGTCCAGAGTAGTAAGAACTCTCAGAATAACCAGAGCATTGGTTACAAAGTGGCTGGAGGGGATGTATATTTTAATGCCTCACAGCTTAAGCCAGTTTCTAAAACAAAGCAGGAGACTGAACTAGATGGAGCACCAGCCTGATCCAATCTGCCGGCACCTGCATCCTGCTGACATAACGGCCACGGCAGGCACACACCTGACCCTGCCTTCAAGTGTCTGGTGTTTTATGTCTTGTGTGTAAGAACAACGCTAGAACCATCCTCCCAGTACCAGGAGAGCAGGGGGGACATGAAAATGTTCATAAATTAGCTGGTCCTGAAAAGCTGAAGTTTGGATTTCTGGAGCTGGTGGTAATCCTTGTGTGACTGGCAGATATTTCTTTAAAAATAGCTTAGAGTTCAGGAAATCTGGGAAGTGAAAAGAATAAAGAAAAAAAAAAAAAGCTGGATGACATCAGCAGAAGTACAAGTTTTCCCAGAAAAGATGAAAAACTAATTTATCTGCATTTCTTATTTTTCTAATTGATTATAATGCAATTATGAAGTAAAAATATGAGTCATTTTATAAGAAAAAAAATAAAAATCAGATCAAGAAGGAGAAAAGAACTTTAGAGTCTTGATCTATTGACTTGTATGGATCTATGGTAGTTTACAGCAGAGGAAATCTTGGTCCCTGGAGAGCAGGACAGTCACAAGCAATAAAGCTGAGTATGTTTATCATGTATAGCCAGGCAAACTCAAGAATTTTTGGTTCCTGCTAGTTCCTTGGGATTTGTTAATAAACACCCTAGTGGAAGCTGACTAAACCTGAGCTTCTAATTGCCTGAGATGCCTTACCCCTCAGCATGAATGTTGGTGAGCAGCAGTGCTCACAAATACAGAGTAAAGCAGGTGTCACTGGCAGCTTAATTTGAAAACATGATTCCAAATTATGTGGGGAAAAAAGTACTGTATTGGTTGTGAAACTGTAAAGGATAGTGATAAATGGCAAGGTCAGAGTGTGTGTCCTTGTGGATGAAGGATCCTGGAAGGATTTTTTTTGATTCTGCCATCCTGAATGCCTAATATCCAAAATATCAAATAAACAGTACATTAAAGAAATTTGGAGACCATAATAGATTTGGAAGAACCACAAATATTCATGTTCATTGAGGAACAAATATAGGAGACATGAAGAACAAAATTAAGAAAAAAAAAAGAATCATAGAGTAGAATCACAGAATCATTAATGTTGGAAAAACCCTTTCTGCCCCTGGATCCCCCCTGTGCCCAATCCACACCTTGTCCCCCAGCCCAGAGCACTGAGTGCCACTCCAGTCCTTCCTTGGACACCTCCAGGTGTGGGGACTCCAAACCTCCCTGGGCAGCCCCTGCCAGTGCCTGACCACCCTTTCCAGGGAGAAATTATTTCTGAGAAAGAGAGGAGTCCAAGGTAATTAATTATATTCACTGTGGAAGCAAAACACAAACTGAAAACCATAGTTCTTCAGTTTGCATCCTAAAAAAATGAACTGGTCTTCTAGGGTGAAATTCTGACCTCAATTACATGTAAATGAGAAAACCACTATTTTCTTCGGGAAATTCAGCTCTTTTTTCAGTTTGAGAATGGGATTTTTAAAAATGTGACTAAGAGATTTAGGAGCATATACCTGCCCTTTTCTCCCTTCAAAAACTGTTCACCAAAGCATGTTGCTAAGCAGGTAGCATATCTCTGCCCTGGAAATTGCTCACCTTTTTTTACCTGAAAATACTGTTTGTATTTCATTGATGCCCAGTTCAGACTGCACTATCATGTGCTATACCAGTTCTGCTGCTACGTCACAGCAAACAATCGGTTTACATTTTTCCTTCTCTCCCATCTTCACCAAAAAGCACGTGAAAGAAACACAAGAATGGGTTTTTTCAGCATTTTAAATCAATGTATAAGAGAAACTATGTTTTAGCCCAACACAGGTTATGGTACAGGGAGAACTATGTGAAATTCAATAGCCTGGGTTATCCAGAAGGTCAGACTACCTGATCCAGGTCTTTCCTGGCCTTTTAAGTCTACGAATGAATTAGAAAGCTGATCTCTCAAAGTTTTCATTTCAGAGCAGTCTTTGTAAAAAGGGGTGGAGTGGAATTGCTAATGAATTACATCCTCCTCCAACATTCATTTTTCTCCCTGAGAAATGGTTTCTTTTGAAAAACAGTGTTTAGTTCCACATCTTCTAAATTACAAAAAATTTATATCTCTTTATGTCGTACACTGTACTGTGTGCAGCACAGCAATTATTAAAACATTTTTATTGATATTACACAGCTCTCTATGAAATGTGAATTAAATTTATCATGAAAATTGATTTTTAATGACAGCTCAAGTTTACATTTCTGATGTTCATACCTTTTTTACTATTTTTTGTTGGCAGTAGAGTAGGGGAGCTATAATATCTTCATTTGTCAGAAATAGATTAGGAAATATCCTGTAGTTTACTCACATTTATCAGTGTGATTCTACTGATGAAAACAATTAAGTTCTCTATTGAAGTTCATGTGCAGAGAGCAGAGTCAGGTTAACTGGTCCAAATCTGCACACCTGAGTACCTGAAGTCCCTCCTCTGCACTTAGGCATTTACAAGAGTGTCTTGATTTTTAAAGCTGTTGAATGTGCTCAGCTCATTCTAGTTTTATGAGGATTATGGGACACCACATTGCTGGAATCAATCTGTCATGCTCTGCCTCTTTCCCCCTATATATTATCTTTCCTTATTACTACCAAACTGCTGAAGATAACTTCTGGGTTAGCAGACTGAACATGACACTGGATGCTAAACCAGTTAACACTGCAGGGAATGCTGCTTTTTAATCCACCTGTTTTTTCAACTGCTGCAGATAGAAAGGGTGAGAGAATATTCTGGGCTTGCCATTTAACATGTTGTATTAATGTGCTCTGATGAAAACAGTCATCTGACATGGGAAAGTGCAGGAGCAGAAAGTGCAATCTTACAGCATGACCTGGTCTCCTCTGGCATTAAGTAATCTGAGGGCAGAAAGGTACAATGTGAAGTCAAATGCAATTATTGGCCACTCCAAACAACATTGTGCCAACTGAGCATCAAGTGTTCTTAGTGCTCAGGTAGCCTCCAGAAGGAAATTAGATCTGTATTAGTATAAGCTACTGTGGATAAAACCTCCAGCTTGGAAAAAATGTCACTTTTGCTTCTCCAAGACTGTTGTATTTCTGTAAGACACATCTGTGCAGGAGTTGGGAGGGGAGGCTTGGGTTGTTTTTGATTGGCTGATGGGAGAAGGATTATTGGTTGCTGTTAAAAATGATCCCAAGCAAACTTTTACAAGGTCTTCCTTGACTAATAAAACCTGAGTCTTTGAAAATATACTACAACTCAAGTTGTTGTTAAGAGATAATTCTCTTTGATCCAGATGCTTCCATCTGAAGTGCAGTGCAGAGAAAAGAAAAAGGGAGAAGGAAATTTGATGGAAAGTGCCTGAAAGCAGAGAGAGAAGAAATCTGTGGTTTCTCTTGCTTTAACACTTCATGTGCTGAACTTGGGGACAGAGGAAGTCCTGTGCCCACTGTGACCTGTGCTGAGATCTGGGACGAGGATAATCCTGTCCAGCCTGGGTGGAGTACTGACACACAGGGATTTCATCTGAAAGGTGATAGTAGATAAGGTGGGGTTATCTTGTTCCTGGTATAATCTCTGTAACAGTGAATACATGATTGTAGATCTGTGAAAGTGCCTTGGAAGAGCCTCTCTTTACAGAAGTGCCCTGAGATTCAGGCAAAGGATTTTGATCATTCTCAGCAGGTTTGGCATATTCTGTAGGTGTAAAGGGCAGTAAAATCTTTTCCTCTGTGATTTATATTGTATATTTCCAGCCATTTTTCGCCTCTTCCTGCACTCAGACCCAAGGAGCTGTTCCTGAGCAGTGAGTGAGATAAGGTGTGGAGGCATTTTCTCACACTCCTGCAAGATGTGGTACAGCTGCTGCTCGTGCAGTGATGCAGCATCTCCCTCCAGAGAGGGATGGACGTATTTTCCTGGCCACCCATCTCTTGGGTGTTTACCTGATTTTGACCAGTCTTTTCCCCCTCCTACCTGTGCCCTCTTGCATCTTGTTCCTGACTTCTGGACTTTACACTTCAGTCTGGAAAAATGGAGATTCCAGTCATCTCTGGAAAAGCAAGTTTGATTGATTGTGAACAATAAATCATGACTGGCAGCTTTGTGTCGTGGGACACCAAATCCTTCTAAATACTAGTGACACCTGGAAATCTAAGGCACCCTTAAAAATCACAGAAGAGTTTGGTTTGGAAGGGATCTTAAAGCTCATCTTATTCCATCCCTTGCTATGGGCAGGGACACTTTTTACCAGGTTATTTTGAGCCCCATCCAACCTGGTCTAGAACACTTCCGGGGATGGGGCAGCCACAGCTTCTCTGGGCAGCCTGTTCCCAACCTACAGATCTGATATATTCTGCAGATGGTATTCAGGCAGCCCCAATATTTACAGAACTTCACTGATAATGTCTCACTGTTTACTTGCCCCAATCTAAAATATCCCATCAGCAGACACTATATATTCTGTTATGAGAAGGCAATCCCTTTTTATCTTCCATGAATTTGAAGATACACCAAGCTCCTTGAACAAAAAATAAAAATAATAATGAGGCAGACAGAAGCAGTATAAATCAATATAGCACTATTGATGTCAACAGAGCTATGTAAATATATACTCACCGAGGATGACACATAAAATCAAGCCCTAGCTTTATATGGAAAAAGATAGAAACTACAGCAGCAAAATTAAATACACTTTTCAGCTATGTTCAAAATGGATTGTGAAATAAGTCATTGTTGTAATAAGTAATCTGAGAGGGTTGTGAATTCTTCTGTGAGCATGTTGCATCAGGAGACAGAAGAAAAATCAAAGCACAGCCTTGCAAGTAGCATTCCCCCTGATATTAACAATAAAACTGTAACACTTCTCGGTTTTAAATAACAATTCTAACCAGTTTTCACAGGTTGTTGTAAATTCTGCTCTGCTCCAAAGAGTCAGGGTTGCGACAGTGCCAGGACAAATGCCACTGCAGGTGAGTGATTTGTGTCAGCATTACTCAATTTAAGAGTTGTACTAAACCCATCTTTTATCTCAGAAATCATTTCTGGCTGCAATGGGCGTTGTGGTTGTACTGCAGGGAAAGATCCCAGTGAGGCACTGGGTTGCTTGGATAAAGCCCTCACAGACTAAATAGAAAACATCTCAGTATCGTTAGTGAATTGCTACTCTTTTGAGCAGAAGAAGCTGCTGGGCTCACACAAAGCTGTAGTGGTGACAGAACGATGTATCTTTTGGTTAAGCTGCCAGTCCAACACTGGTTTACCAGCACAAGACTGGCCATATGCACGAATCCCCTTTGTGATCTGATGAGCTCCTCCTGACTGATGTTCTCTGCTGTCAGACCCGACCACAGAAATGGGTAAACAAAGACAAAACAAAGCTAAGGGAAAAAAAAAATATTACTTAATAAATCAACAGCTTAACAACTAATGCATGTGCCTACCCCATAAGTTCATGTAACAGGACTTGTATGAGTTAAATATTCACCTAGTATTCATTTCACAGATGGAATTATACCTCATATACATTGAGAGAGAACTGCTGAAACACCAAGATCAGCTTAGCTCCTGTATCCTGAAAAGAACAAAAAAGAGAAGAAATCATTGCTGCAGCAAATTGTAGAAGTGTTAAAAGATGCAAAAGGGTGTTCAACTAGTAGAAAATTTTAAGTAAAGCTAATAAAACATGGCCACTTCATTATTCATTCATGAGAAGAGGCTGAGTTCAGACACTGGGTTTCAGTAGAAAAGCTGGACTATAATATCCTGTCTCTTGTTCATCATTCCGACAATCTCCATACACATTTTGTTTATGTAGCAATCCTTTTACGGCACTGAAGACCAACCCAGAGAAGTTGAAGAATAAATCCCTGCTGTTTTAATAGACTTTAAATTCAGTCCTGATCATCCTCTTCCTTATTCTGGGATGGAGCAATGCACAGCGCTGGAACCTCATGCTGACAGCACTCAGGGCTTTCCGGGGAGTAACCTCTCCCTTCTTTCCCTGAACCCTTATGAAAATCCTGGGTGCACTCCTCCTGAATTCAGTTGCAAGATTCTCTTTGTCTTTAATTTGTAGCAGGGCTGCAGGATCTGATGAAGAGCGACACCAGGAGCTTTGTGATCCGTTTCCTGGCTCTGGTTCTGACACGCATCGTGAATAGCGGTGTGCAAATTACTCCGATCAGTTGTTCTTCCCTCAGACAGCCCATGGAAACAGGGAAGGAATTAATTTCCTTATTTGCAAAGTGCCTCAACACCACTCACCACAGCGGCTGTGAGCCAGGGCTGAGGACAGGCTGCCCCAGGCACAGGGCTATGGGAATGGAGGGGCCAAAGTCAGCCTGGAGTTTCAACAGGCACCCAGATCGCCAAGGCAAGTTAAAAATATAATCTTTGGGCATCACCAGCCGTAATCGTTCCAGCTGTTTGCCCCAGTCATTCTGTGCTGTGTATGCAGTTCACCACTCTCTCTTTGCATTGTTCCTGTCTCTTTTCTGACAGAGACCTTCAAGCCATAAAACTTCTGGGAGTGTAACATACTGTCAAAGGAAGCAAAGCAGCAAATAATTAAGTAAACAAGCAGCATGGAGGTCCACTGAAGGAAGAGTTTGGTTGGGCAGAAGCTATTTTATGATTTTACTGATCTGCTGCACCTTAATTTCATCTTCTCCTTTTCCTGTCAGTGTTCTTGCCATTTAAAATCTAATCCCTTGATTTGACATTTTCGCCTGTCCTCCATGCCACTTGCTATAATTACTCTTCCACTTTCCAGTGCAGCTTACTTTTTCCCAGACTGAAATTTATTTGTAATTTCTCAGAAAAAAAAAAAAAATCTAGTAAAAACCAACTGCCATGGATAATTGAAGGGGGAAAGGGAGGAAAATTGGATAAGGGAGGAATATTGCTTGTAAGGGCACAGTTGAGGTAATAAAGGAAAACAGCAAGTTCCAGCTGTAAGGTTTGGTCAGATCTCTCTGATGGGAAATCAGACAGATCCCACCAGACAGATGGGATCATGAACCCATTTGGGGTTGATATAATCCTTGTGTTCTCACTGCTGGGCACTGTGCAAACACTGGTTCTTGCATGGGGCCATTACTTCTGTAGTCTGTCCCAAACCAAATAATAGAAGCAATATCTTCATAATTAAAAAATATGGACCATCACATAGTGAAAAAATGGTATATAGACTTTTACAGCACACTTAAAAACTTACAACAGCAGGTCAATCAAGGACCAACCTTTGAAGGTCCCTTTCACAGAGCTGCTAAAGAGCTGTGTCCCAGCCCTGTGGCACCACAGAATCACAGAACCACTTGGGTTGGTGACCTTTATGATCATTGAGTCCAGCCATTATACACTCCTGAAATCATAGAATGGGTTGAGTTGGAAGGAACTTTAAAGCTCATCTTATTCCCACCCCCTTGTCGGGGTTTTGAAGTTGTTAACTCACTGGTCTATCATTGGTTTCTGTGTTGCCATAGTTATTATATTGTCTCCT
>JAYRBT010000051.1:8869738-8933511 GCA_036023395.1 Myiotriccus ornatus | reverse complement strand
CAGCTGGATCAGCCCCGTTCACCAGCACTCTCTGGGCCCGGCCCTCCAGCCAGTTCCTGACCCAGCACAGAGTGCCCTGTCCAAGCCTTGGGCTGCAGCTTTTCCAGGAGTGTGCTGTGGGAGGCGGTGTCCAAGGCTTTGCTGGAGTCCAGATAGACACATCCCCAGCCTGCCCCTCATCCACCAGGTGGGTCACCTGAGCATAAAAGGAGATCAGGTTGGTGAGACAGGACCTGCCCCATGTTGGAAGCACCAGAACTGTACCCAGTGCTCCAGGAGGGGCCTCACAGGAGCAGAGCAGAGGGGCAGAATCCCCTCCCTCCACCTGCTGGCCCCGCTCCTTTGGATGCAGCCCAGGACTGTGGTGGTTTCTGGGCTGTGAGTGCTCACTGCTGGCTCACGGTGACTTTTTCATCACCCATCAGCCACAGTGCTGGTCACCATCTCCTCTCTGCCCAAGCTGTTGCTGTGTCTGGGATTGCTGTGACCCAGGTGTAGGGCCTTGCACTTCACTTTGTTGAACCCACAGTATCTTTAAAAACGAAGTTCAGGTAGAGAAATTAAATGCTATTTCTTCCATAAATTAATCAGTAAGGCTCACAGGATTTTGCAACAGCACCTTCAACCTTAAGTTGCATTTAGTACTACTGCACTCTGCACCAGATATTATATTCCCTCATCTCTATAGTACATAAAGTTTTTCCAGTAGAGTAGCATTAGTTTCTGCTTCCATTCCCTCTCTTCCTTGGAGGAGATTTGTTTCTGCAGACTTGTGTTTTATTTGGGTAAGGCCTTATTTATCTTTATTCTAAGTACATCCTGCTCTGGGTTTACATTGGAGAAGACAAGGTCAGGGAAGTATACATCTTATTTAGACTGGAAAGTGCTGAAGTCTGAGGGCTCCCGGTGAGAAGTCTCCCAGCAGTAGGCATTATTCTTACTGCTCTCTCAAGATGACCTTCATTATTTCCCACATTAGTTCATTACCTCATCTTCCACGAAAGCTTCACACTTGTGACATGTTACACAGTGGCAAAATTATATTTAAAAGTGCAAAAGCCAGCTTATCTTCACTGGACCGGGGCCAGACTTACACAACGCACCAATGGCATCTCCAGTCTTAACCATCTTCATAACCCTGCCAGCAGAGAGGGACTGTTACCTACAGATGCAGCAGCACAGCCCCAGGAGATGAGCAGCACCAAAGGTCAGAGAGGAAAGGCTGGGAGTGCAGCGGCATCACCCGCGGCTTGCAGAGGGGCAGAAACAATTGGCCCAAGCTCAGCAAGGAGCCCTCAGGAGAGGTGGGAGCTGAGCCTGGGCAGCCTGAACCACACCATGGAGTTTGCTGTGGGATTTACATACATGTGAATTTTTACAGCAGGAAGGTATTTTTCTCTTCTTTCTCTGTCAAGCTTGAGTGAGCACACAGTTACAAGACACAATTGCCTTTGCTTTCCAACAGTGGTGTCCTTGCCTGGTTTCCATCGCTGCTCTCACACCCATTCTTCTTTGTCATTTCCAGCCCTGTCACAACCCCCCATCTTAGTGCCTCTTCTTCTCTTGGCCAAGACAACATGGAAAACTCACACTGCTGAGGGTGGAGTCAGTACGTCAGAGCACTGTCTCCCTACAGCTCCCCATTTTTCTACAACACACATTTACCTTTGAACTTTTGTTTTAATCTCTCCATTACCAATCTCCAGATAAAGCCCCGTTGGTTTTCTATCCAGTCCAGCCCCTCATTTGCATTCCTGGTGCATGCATTTCTGTACTGAGATTCAACTTCCTTCCCCGTCTTACCACCCCTCTTATCTGCTACCTTCAGCGTAGCATCTTTATCTCAGCTTTTTCCTCCCCCTCTCCTTTTTCTGTCCATGCACCACTGAACCCACTCCACCGTGGCAGTGCCGTCATTCCATGCCTGGAGCCCCGCATGGCTCCCATGCCTGCCCTGGCTGCTGGAGCAGAGCTGTGCATCCCCTGCATGCCCTGCTGGATAAATGGCCAAGCATTAGGCATGTTCTGGGAGATGGGAGCCCGTGGCAGTGCTAATGTGCCACCACTAGTGCATCTCGTCGCAGTCGTCACATCAGTCCTGGGGGAAATTTCAGCGAGATGATCTACGGCGCTCGGTGTCCTGTTTTAATCCTGGCTTGCTTTGCTCCTGCTGGAGAGAAGGACACTCGCTCTGGCAGCTGGAAACGAGCGGCCCTTTCTCACGGCGTTGCTGGATCATCGCCTGTGTCCCCGTGTCGGCTCCCACCGTGTGCTCCTCGCCGAGAGGGGATGCAGGGGAGCCGGACGGAGAGCAGGGGGGCTGGAGGGAGGATGATTAACGCTAATGGCCGGGACTGCCGAGATGAGCCTGATAATGGCCGAGTGTTGCTTTTTTCGCTTGCAGAGTGCACCAAGAGCCATACGAGAAAGGGAAAGGTCAGATACTGAGGGAAATGGAAGATACTTAAAGCTAAATGTCAGAACATCAATTTGGCGAGCTAAAGAAATATTTCCCTCTTTTCACACTCTGGGCCCCTAGAACGGTGTGGGAGGGCTGGGGGTGCCGCCGTGGCCCCTGCTCTGCTCCCCGGCCACGACAGCCAGGGTTTGTCTGAGCAGTTCTTGGGCATCGCTCAGCACGAGCACCGAGCCACGTTTGAACGCCACTGATGCTGTCATGGATCACTTGCTCATTGAGACTTAGGGGTGAAAACCTGCCTGTAATGATTCACTGTCACGGTCGCCGTCGTCACCTTTTGTTTGGCTGTAACCATTTTTGTCTGAAGCGCTGGGGCCTTCAGAGTTAAAAGCTCAGCTGCAGCTTCCCACCTCGGGCTGTTGGGACTTGTATTCCCAGCGCAGCACTCACGGGTCAGGCTCTGTCGTACACGCATCCCAGGAGGCTGTGAGTGGGGAGAGCCTGAAAAATCCTGGACACTGCTTTGAACTTCAATTATTAATACCCTCCTCCAGGCTTCCTCGAGAAGACAGGCTGAAAACCACAGTCTGTGCTTCACTCCAAGGATACTGCACCTTTAAGTTTGTGTCAAAACAGGGGACTTTCACAAATGCCTTTGTTGCCAGGGGCTTGAATTATGTGCAGGGAACTTGGTGCTCCACTGCATCGCAGTAAACAACAGCACATTTCTATGGGTTTATTAATCAGGTTTGTATGCATTTATATGGTTTAAGCAAATAAAATGGAGTAACCAGAGGATTTTTACTGAGTTAATTAAAGAGGAGAGCAGTTCCAGGCAAGCATGACATTAAAGACTTGCCAAATACCTCTTTTCTGAAAATACTACCAGCCGCTTTTAAGTCAGCTCCAATTCTTAGGCTTTAATGGAAAGTCCTTTCCAGACCAACTGGTTCAAGTTCCAAAACAATTCGTCTGTCGGCAAGTTTGTAAAGGGGAATGGGCAGGAGGAAAAAGGGGGTTTATGGGGAAAATAGGGAGAAGAGTGCATCTGAGATAATAGCTGAAAAGTTCTGTGAGTGTCCCCCTCCCAAAGCATTGTCACTGACTTTGTTCTGTCTGAGGCTCCTGGTGCAGGGGTTGTGTGGTGAACCAGTCTTAGCGACTTCAAAATTCAGTATGAATTTGGCCCTAGATGTCTAAAATCTGTTTGATTTAATATTCCTGCACTCTTTTCCCGTGTTTTCAACCTCTGTCCTGCTGTGCTGGCTTTGACAGGAAGCTCAAAGCAGTCATCAGTTCCTATAACCAAGAAATTTGCCACAAATAGCTCTTTATTAAAATCAGTGAGAGATCTGAGCTGTTAATTTCTGAAGTAGCCTCCTGTATGCAGAGAGGCTCTGCGGTGTTGCCTGGCTCTGGGATGTGAGAAATGACACTTTGTATTGCTCACGGGTGCTAAAAACGTATAGATGTGAAATAGATTGGGAGGTCTGCCAGTACAAAGTTAATGGAAGTTCTCATAATTTCCCCAAGTGACATTAGTGACCTGGGCTTGAAGTGAAGCCAGGTCTGGTTTCTCATCATCTAACATTTCACTAAATGTTAACCTATTGAGATAGAATTTTTATTAGGTATGCCAGCATTTCATAATTTACCACAACCTCTAGATATACATTTTCCTTTTACAGTCCAGGAGATGTTTATTATGGTCTTTTGAGATGCATTAAAAGGGTGTTAGTACAAATAAAGCTCCCTTCCTTAATCTCCAGGCAAGCTGCAAAAGCAGTTTAATATCAGCACACTGGATACCTGGTGTGCTGCTTGAACACATAAGGATCCAACAAGTACACTCTAATGCTCTCGAGGGCAGATGTTTGATGACTCAGAGCTGCTGCAGTGGGAGAAGGTAACACAAAGATGCCGAGGGGAGAAAGCCCTTTGCAAAGGCAGCCCACCAACAGAGTGTTATTTTTCAAAATGTACCCACTCAACCCAGTGGTACCTACAGCGGGGAAACATAAGGTAAATTAGTGACCTTTCAGGCCCAGATGTTAAGAGAGTAGAATAGCTGAGAAATCCGAGGGCTAAGGTCAAGATAAAGAGTGCTGCATAAATGCAACAGCTGTAAGGCTCTGAAAAGGCATCAGAGACAGTGAGCACCAGGAATATATAAATCACTGGGAGCAATCTGCTGCAGCACGGCGTGCTGGGCTGCACAGCCTCTTTAAACTATTGCCAACACTTTCCAAAAGTGCATGGTTAAAATTAGGCTTCCCAAGTCCGTATTTAGAAATTGAAAGGCACCAGAAGTACTGAGCACCCATCAAAACATATGGGCTCACAAACCCTCTGGAAATCAGGTCACACTTTGAGGCAGAGATTTCTGTGCTGAGTTGCCCCTGAGCTGAGAAGGGTCTTGGTCTGAGAGCAGCCCCATCTCCACCCCTTTTTAGATCCAGCCTGAAGAAACAGTTAAGACTCAGCTTCTCGATTATGAAAAGATTTGACCTATATAGAAAACCCAGAAGCCTGAGCAGTAAAACTAATGAAATATGATTTCCAGCAGCTCTTTTCCACCTGGATTTCCCAACATCCATAAGAAGTGACTTGTAACAGGGTCTGTCTCCTTTATACTCCCCTAATTTTCATAGAACTTGCATAACTTTAGTGTCCTCATCAAGGGTGCTTAGAGTTAGCCCATGTTTTCAGACATCTACTTGCTTATTTGGAAGTCTGCTCAAGGATTTGGGGATCCTGTCGCTTATAGCAAAGGTTATATAAACCATACTGTCACACAAACTAAAGGGCTTTGTGTTGCTTATGTGTCTGCAGCTTCTCTAATTTATTACAGGATTTTTACAGAGTAAGACCCTTTCCAAGGCTGCACATGTGCTTACAGGGACTGTTCGAATCTTGTTCTGTCAGTTTTTTTGTTGTTTGGGCAGTCTCTCGACCTACAGGAAGCTGATTTGTGCTGAAATATGTACTATAATCTCCAAATTGATTTACTGAGAAATATACCTAAAACATTCTAAAAGCTGAGGTGGAAAAAAAAGGATAAATCACCTTTAATTGGTATATATGGCCAAAAAATACCCCAAGAATAACCAGTTAGTCACAAGATGGAGGATTTTTTGCCTTACTTTACAAGTTTTCTCGTTTACTCACAAACCAGAATCAATTCACAAAGGATGTAACTCTTCATCTCAGATAGGACATAAACAAACATTATTGCACTGGATTAAGACAGAGATATCTGTAAACAACACTGAATATTCCCCTTGGTAGATGCAGTATCCGTGACCCCAGCACACACCTGTGCTCTCTGCAGGCAGAGGCTGCAGCAGAAGGGTGCTGGGTTCAGAGGAGCAGCAGAAACAACAGTGATTAATTAGAGCACCAGAGAGCCTTTATTACAGAAGACACCAGGCTCCATGTTCAAAGCTGACCAGCAGAACCGATGGACTTTTTCCTCCACCAGATCCCAGTTTAGTCAGGTAATTAGAGTTTTGATTTGTTTATTGCTTATTTGTTTTTTAAATGCTCTGATTGTGAAAACACTCGTGTTTGTTTTATTGCTATGGTTTCAATTGTTGCCCAAAACTGTTGCACAAAGTTCAATTGCTATGTTTTTCTTTCTTATGGAATTGAGTCCTATCAATATGGCCTATTTAAAATTAAAATTAGGCAGCGATTAACTACTATTTCCCAAATCAAGAGGAAACAAAAAAGCCCTATTGAGACAACACAAAGCTGAATGCCTTCTGACAAATTTACATTTTCCCCAGTCCTTGTCCCATTCGGTGTTACTGGTAGGAAGAAGAAACTCACAGAAATCCTCTTGTTTCTCAAAGCATAACAAAATGTACTACAGCTCATACATACGTACATAAAAATACAAAGAGACATAAACAAATGACTTATAGAATCCTTGATTATCAACGTGTGTGCTTGTTTCCTAACATCACTGGCTTCAAGACAAACTTACCCTGAAAACACACGTGAAGGATCTTTGCTGCCCTGACAGATGCTCAGACAGCTGCAGGGCCCTCTGCAGAGCCCCTGATGCTGTTCCTGCTCGCAGGTGAGGCTGCTCAACCCCATCCTGCAGGAGGGTGACGGGGCCCTGGCTCCTTTAAAGAGTCTGGAGCAGGGAGAGGAAACCAGAAATAGCCGTGTTTGAAGCAGTTTCATAGGGGTTTGAGCTGTGCTCTGATTTCTGAGTTGCCCAGACAGCTGAACCCCAAGGAGGGGAGGCGTTCTGCTGGTGCAGGCAAGGTCGGGCACTGCCCGAGTGTTTGTCACGTTCCTCTCTCCAGCAGCTGTCGGAGTGCAGGGAGGAAGCGGCTGCAGCCACCAGCTAATGAAGCTCATCTGGTACATTAGAGGAGGTGTAATGCAGGAGATTGCATGTTCAAGCCCTGCTATTAACTCATGAAAAAGTTGGCTGTGTGCTCTTCCTGAAGACAGAGTGGAGGCTTGCAGCATCATTACTGGGAATAAAGATGATAAACGACAGTTGCTTTTCTAAACATGTGCATCATTTCCCTCCAGTGTGACTCAAGTTGTTCCTGAGTTCCACTTGGGGCAGCTACCACTCCAGGATTTTTGTTCTCACGCGTTTTTTCAAGCCACTTGAAAGCATTTGCTCTCAGATGAGAGCACACATTTCTTTGCATGCTCAGTGATTTGCATTTCTGCGTGTCCCTGATTGGGGTGAGGAGCCTTGTGGAGGTGTGTAAGGCTCCACCTGGACCTGTTTTACCTCCCCTGTGTATACACCAGGCTGTAGAGCCCTTAACTGAGCCTCAGGGATTGTGCAGGAGCTCTGTCTGCTTTAGGGGAAAGCAGTGACCAGGAGCACTCAGCATCTCTCTCTGTGCCCTGCCCCACCTTCCTTGATGGACCAGCAGCAAAGTGCACAGAGGGATGAAGGGTTTGGTTTTGAGCCCAGCCCCTGCACAGAGAGCTGGTTCCCAGAGGCTCAGCTCGTGTTAAGGCAGATCCTTCGGAGGGTCAGCGCTCAGTAACACCCATGTCGATGGGAGGGCAGGGTGGTCTGGAGAGCTCAGCATCCATGCACTGAACTCTCCTGAAACCACGGGAGTTCCTCCTGCTGCTTGAATCGAAGCCAAACTCATTCTGCCATCTGTCCCTCAGTGTAGGGACACACTGGCCTTTATCTCTCCGAATGAAATTCTCAACTCACTAAACTCAAGAGGACTTTTGCCTTTAGCTTTGACTATTTTAGGATTTCTCCCACTCTGCCTCAATGCCCCCCAGTGACACTGGGAATGTCCCACATCTCCCTCTGTCACACCTGGGTTCTGAGCTCTCCTGGGTGTGTGCAGCCACAGCAACCCTGCCTGCAGGACTCCTGTGTGCTAAAAGAATGAAAAAGGCTTTAAAGCATTTATTACAAATTTAGAGTCCTTTCATGGAGTCCTCAACCAGCTTGGGGGATTCATATAGCAAATTGAGTTTGTTAGTAAATTAATCCACAAAAATGCTGATACCTTTGAGCATTTACTGATACCACAAAAAAGTTACAGATAACATCTTTGCCAGTGTTCTGCAGTATCAATGCTGTTGTCTTTCTTATTTTCTCCCTTATAATTTCTTCTTATTGGTCTTTTACATGGAACTAGCATTTTTGTCCTAATTAGGCAATTGCACATTATGATGCACTCATTTGTTAACCTATGTTTAGAAATCTTTTAATTACAGCAGTCGTCTTTGATGTGCTGTTATTATTCAGCTATGGCAGTAAACAATTCAACAGCTAACTGGAAGGAACTCATTATTTTCTGAGACATTGTCATTATTTTTCAAAGTATTTTTTCCCCTAGAATACAGACAGTGAATAGCCAAAGAAACACACAGAGAGTAATTTCAGGAACCAAACACCTTATTTTACCACACTGATAGTTATTATTGAAAACACAAAGATTTTTAAAGCTTAAATAAGTTGAGGACTTATTTTTTACACTTGTGATCCCCCAGCTTCAAAGGTGCCTGAGAGACAGGAAAGCCTTGTCTGGAGGCAGCACCAGCCACAGCAACAGGTACTGGATAACTGGCTCTTCACATGCTTCCAGGTTTCCATGTGTTAGATGGGACACAGCCATTTGGCAAAGGCTTTTGCTTATTTTTAAAGATTCCACATTCTTAACTCTCCTAGGTACCTTTAAAGAGAGGGTTTAGCCCTTCTTTTGTTCTTATTTCTGTCTCAAGTAAAACATAGCCAGGTGATGCATTTTTTTTCTCTTTCAGTTACTGTCACTGAGCTGCCTTTAATCTTTGTGAGGATTATATTAATATTGTCAAGCATTTTTTCCCCCTCTGGAGCAGGGAAGTGTGGCTTCAGAGATCCCTTCTTGTGGTGATCCTTCACTTGTCTGGATGATGTGTTTGCTCCAAAAGTCCTGTGCTTTTGAGGATGCTGCACAAATCCCACCACAGCAGCATTCATTTGTGAACATCACAGAATCACAGAATGGTTTGGAAAGCACCTTAAAACTCATCCCACCCCTCTGCCATGGGCAGGGACAGCTTCCACAAGACCAGGTTGCTCCAAGCCCTGTCTAACCTTTCCAGGGATTGGGGGTCAGCTTGGAAATAACCTCCCTTGTGTTTCCAGTGCAAGTGAGCAAGCTCATGTCTCGCTGTGTGTCTCTGCTGTGACTAAAGGAACAGTGCTGTCTGGGGGAGCCCCAAGTGCTGTTTGGGGGAGCCCTGGTTCCAGCCCGTTGGTACCTCTGTGACCTTCCTTTCCATCACTACTCTGAGTCGCTCTCTTCTGCAAGAGATGGAGACTTGTGTTGGTGCTGGTGTTGGCTGCGAGGCCGCCACCATGCCCACTGCTCACAAAGCCACGTGGCTCCTTTCGTTGCAGTGGTGAACCCGTGGACCCTCACATCCTCCAACCTCTCAGCAGCCCTTCGTCTTCCCTCCCCAGGAAGGGAGGCATTGCATATGGACTTGGATTTTAGCTAGAACTGTCTAACTGTGGAGGCTTGTGTCTCATCACTGAGAGCAGCACGAAGACACCACACTTGCAATGTACAGATTGCCAGGAACAGACTGACTTTCTTGAAGATCAGGTTGTCCGTGTGAGTATTTGCCAGCTGCAAAGGACAGATCCAACTTTCTGGATGCCCCACTTTCCCAGACCTGGGAAAGCCTTTCTCCTGATTTTGTGTCCCTCAGAAGATCAGCAACAGCTGCTGAGACCTCTTATGAGAGTAGGAAGGAGGATAGGGGAGCGTAACCAGGTCATCTATTGTAAAACCACAACTCATTATTGATTTCAGTAGACTATTTTTGGCCCAAACAGTTTCCCAGCACACAAGCACTCACACACCCTTTCTGCTGGCAGTAGAAAGCCATGGCTGTTATTGAGAACGAGAAAGCGAATGGCAGAAAACAGTGTTGGGTCTCCAAAGCAAAATCAGCTCCCCCTCCTCGTTCCTGGCAGATGTTTCCCCAACCCCTTCTTAAAGCTCTGTAATGATGGAGGTGGGACGCTCTCTCCAGCAATCTCCTCAGTGCTGAACCCTTCCTGCCCTCCAGGGCTTTGTCTAATGTGTAATTTGTGTCACCTCTGAGTCAATTTAGGGCCATTATTTGTTGCCCTGCCCACTGTTCTGGAAGCGAGGAGCAGACCAGAGGAAGGGGAGACATCCACTCTGTCTCCTGGGAAGCAAGGCTGTGCTGACCTTTCTGCAGTTTTCATCCTCTCTCATCTCTTGTGCTCTGCTTTCCACTCCATAAAGCCCAGCAGCAAACGTGCCGTGCGGACACGAGGGGTGAGAACTTCAAGGGTTCATTTTGTCACGGTTTTAAAATGTCACATTAGGCTGTGCAGTCACATTAGTCCCGTTAGCTTTAATATACTCGATGCCTAATCTGCCAGGGATGCTTTATTGACAGCCTGCATCTGTATTTGAGCTTGAATAAACTTGTGCATAAAATGTTATCAGCAATGACAGCTGAAAAGAGGTCTATTGCTCTTTAAATTTTTGATGGGAGGCAAGCATTCTGTCATTTGTGATAGCATTATATGTAATCCGACATAACAACTTGATAGTCTGATATAACAACATTCCAACTTCCCTGCTACCCTTGTAAAGAGATGCTGCATACAAGCTGCTCCTACATGCAATAGTATCAGCTCTGACAGCTGGTAAGAGAGTCAAGATCCTCTCTTTAAATTTCTGGGAAACAACCCTCATCTTTGGTGATTTTTTTTCTTGAGCTTGGTCAACATCTTTGCCCAAAATTCCTGGGGAAATTGTGCTGGCTTGGAAACTCATGACAGGATGGAGGTGGCTCATGAGATGTCTGATTTTTCACAGTGCTGTCTGCAACTCTGGTACAGTGGGATGGTGTTCTGTCCAAAATCACAGGACAGGGGCTCCTCAAAGTCTTTACTCTCTGCATGTATTTCATCTCCATCCTCCAGGTTCTTCATCACTGTTGGCTTGCACTGTTGCCCCGTCTCTGGAAGCATTCAAGGTCAGGTTGGACAGGGATAGTGGTTGGACTTGGGATAGTGGAAGGTGACCCTGCCCATGGAAGGGGGGTTGGAACTAGATGAGCTTTAAGCCCCTTCTGACCCAAACCTATGGTTCTGTGATTTCCTGACAACCTCTCAGTTCCTGCCAGGCAGGTACTTAGTGCTGCCACCCACAGCCCCTTTCTTCCCCTTCCTTTGTTCTCAAAAAGCAGGATAACCACACCTCTGGTCTACCCCCCTGTACAGCCCCAGAAGAGATGTGCTCTGCTGCCCCACAAGGACAGTGCATCCTGCTCCTCCTTGTCCCTTCATGCTGGGTGCTTCCTGCATTCAGATTCATGTAAAGGAAGTGTAATAATACATTGATCCAACATTTTGACCACTATTGCTTTATTAATTGAACTGTGACTTTTTAGATTTCAGTAACTTAACTCCTCGAGGTCAGGTAATTCAGGAATTCACTTCAAATTAGTTCTCACAAGAAAAAGATCAATACACAGGATAAAAGATATCCATCAGATTATGAACAGTTCATGTCCTAAAGAAATATTTACTTTGCTTTTTCTTTAAGTGGACTTGATTTTCACTCCTTTATACCTCCTCCATGCTGGTATGATTAAGTCAATGAAAATCCAGTGGAGCAATTCAGTTTAATTTAGCTAAGCTGCACCAGCATGAAACTGGTATGGCAGCAAGGACCAGTGACAGCAGAAACAGAGTCACTGCAACATCCAGAACCAGTTTATCTTTTCCACATACTCCTCTGCATGCTATAGAACATCAGTAAGCAACCAAGTGACACTGAGAGTTACCCAAAGGTGTGTTCAAATGAAGGAGCACATTTTAATATTACACCATATGTTGCTAAACAAGCTGTCAGGCAAAACTTATAGGCAGGTGGATACCAGACCCATAAATAACTGAGGTGTAGGTATTTTAAGGCACAGGTTTGTGGAGGAGGTTGTACTTCACCTGATTTCTGGCTGGCAGAGAACATTGTGATAACCTCACCTGACCCTCAACAGAACAGGAAGCACAGAATTTCACATAGGGTGTTTTACCCTTCTGTTCTCATTTTTATTCCTGTCTGTACATGTTACAGCGTTGCTTTCTTTTGTGGTTAAATCTTTCAGCATAGAATCACAGAATCCCAGAATGGTTTGGCTTGGAAGGGACCTTCAAAATCCTCCAGTCCCACACCCTGCCATGAGCAGGGACTCCTTCCACTAGCCCAGGTTGCTCCAAGCCCCATCCAACCTAGCCTTGGACACTTCCAGGGATGGGGCAGCCACAGCTTCTCTGGGCAACCTGTGCCAGGGCCTCCCCACCCTCACAGCCCAGAAATTCTTCCTAATACCTAATCTAATTTGATCATCTTACAGTTGAAACCCATTTCCCCTTGTCCTGTCACACAGGCCCTGCTAAAAAGTTTGTTCCCATCTTTCTTATAGGTCCCCCTTAAGTACTGCAAGGTCTCCCTGGAGCCTTCTCTTCTCCAGGCTGAACAACCCCAGTTCTCTCAGCCTTTACTCATAGCAGAGGTGCTCCCACCCTCTAAGCATCTTCCTGGCCTCCTCTGGACTCACTCCAACAAGCCTATGTCATTCCTTCAGTGTAATGACAAAATAACCTTTTCTTGTCCAGAAGCATCATTACAGATGTTTTTCTAGCACTGGCCCTGCATAGAGAATCATTTAGGTTGGAAAATACCTTTAAGATCACCAGGTCCCCCAGTCGATCAAACACTGCCACATCCACCACTGAACCACGTCCCTAAGTGCCACGTTCGGAGAAACCGGAGGTTTGGGGTGAGGCTCTGCTGCAGAGGAGGGTCAGGGCACCGGAGCACACCCAGCTGGGGAAAGGCTGCCTTTGCAAAGCCAGGTTTACACAAGAACACCGGGATCCTCCCCAGAGCAGAGAAGTGCTGTCTCTGTGTGCAGAGGGAGGAATTGAGGCAATTCCCCAGTGTCAGCTCCGAGTCTTCCTCCTGGTGTCCGCAGGGCTGAGCTGGCCCAAAGCAGGGGGAGCCCTGGAGTCAGTGCTGTCCTTGGACAGCCCGGGCTCAGACCTGCTTGCTCAGCGTGCCAGGACTGAGGCATAACCGGATTGGCCCTGGGTTGGAGAAGATTATTCCCTGCAGAGCTTCAGGAAAGATGGCCTTAAGGCAATGATGGTGTGCATATGCATGCAGACTGGAAACCTGTAGGATGAAGAGATATTCCAAGAGTGGGTTCTCCCAAACCTCCCAGACACTGGTTCTGCTGCCTTAGAAAATTAAATGTGGTTTTACGCTGATCAGTCCTCCAGTAGGAAGTGGTGGGAAGATCAGAGCTTCTTGAATTAATTGGAGATTTTATTATTTTAAAAAAATAAAATAGAGTCCAGTTAGTGTGCAGAAAAAAAATAATAATTTTTGTGATGCATTCTTTTCCAGATCTTCCTGAGGCTGTTGCTAAGATAGGTAACTGTCAACATCTTTATATTGCTTTAATTCATAGTTTCTTGACAAGCTTCTTAGGCTCAGATTATGGGAAAACAAATGTGTAGGTGATACAAAATAAACTCATAAGCATCAGTAGTTAATAGGGGTAAATTAATGGTTAATTGGAACCACACATGTACAATTAGTTCCAGATTCCAGGTTGAAAGTAATAAAATACTTCTCTTCTAAAAGAAAAATGGCATTTTTTTAAAGTAATCCCAACATGTGGTAACCAAATCCTGGGTTTCTCTGTCTCACTCACAAAGCCAAAGGCCAGAAGCTGTATCTGTCCATACTTCACCAGGGCTGGCATCAGGCTGAGCTCAGCCCGCCTTACCCCCACCAAAGCAAGGCTTTGGGAGTTTGACTTGGAGCAAAGGTCTGCTGGGGCATGTGGTTAGTGATGTCCCTGTCTCCCCGGGCAGGAAGTTTTGGGAAACTCCAGATGGGTCAATGATCTCCTGGATCATCTTCCAGTTGCACACAGAGAAACCTCTCCTGGCATCAGCTCAGCACTGCTCTCCTCGTGGAGTGGCAAGTGCCTGTGGCTCCCACTGGCTTCCAGCAGCCGTTCTCCAAGAGCATTTGCCAAGCAGGTGTTTGGTATTGGAACTGTTTGGGCTGAGGATGTTTTGAGACAGTGTTTTTGTGAATCCCTGTGAGCTAAATTGCTTAACTGGAGCCCAGGGAGGGCCACTGCATTAAAACTATCTATTTTAAATGTCAGGAATGAGACCTTTGCTGGAAGATCAATAGACACACAGGAAGAGTATTTTCAGTTCTGCATCCTTCATTTATCATCTTCATTTCTTGCCTTGCTTGTGGGGCTGTCCCCAGCCAAGGAAAAGAGACAAGGTCTGCCATCCACTGTGTCTGTCCTCCCCGGGGCAATCCATTGGTCTTTCCCTGCAGCCTGGGTGGGCCAGTGTGTGAGGAGGGGATCGGTTTGTGGTGGGAGGAGCTCTCTGGGATGGAGGAGTGCTCTGGCAGACGTGGGAGTGCTGGGCAGGGGTGGAGGGCTGCACTTGCTGGGGGAAGCCAAGTGAACTGAGATACCCACTAAGGGCAGACTTTTTGCCATAATTTGTCATTGCTGTTGTTATTAAAATGTAAAATAGGAAAGCAGAGTCGAGGAAGGAAGTCAGGAGAGCTGGAGACATGCAGTGACTCCAGCCTGGAAGCTCCCTGCCTGCTAATGAGGCATGAAACACCATGCGGTTTTTGTAATGCAGGGCTCAGTAATGGATTAAGTTGGACAGCTTGTCTTCCCGCAGAAAGCAACGTGGCAACTGTGTATTAAAGAAGGTGCACGAGCGGATTTTAAAAAAGGACTCAAACCAGTGTTAGGGCAAAAAAAAATGGGTTAGGAAAACGCCTAATGGAGTGTAGCCTTGCTCAGGCTTGAAAGGCTACTGCTTAGGGCTGTCCTCGTGCTGTCAGAGCAAACCCACCAGCTCCAGTTATGAGGAAACTTCATTTTACAGACAGGATGGTCCCTCCTCGCCTAAAGGACATGGTCTGTTCTACCACTGAGCAGCTTGCGGTTTTGTGTGAGCTGAGAAGACAACACTTACCACGATGTAACTACCTCTAACAGCAGCTAAGAGAGGCCAGAGGTAGGTATTTGACTGTGTGGATAGCTTTTAATAGCTCTTAAAATGCCTTTTTAATAGCTCTTAAAATGCCTTTTTGATGGGAGTCGAAAGTCAGAGGGTCAAGTGAATTGAGTGATTTCCTTTCTCTTAACGTGCACCAAAGGCACCAAGGAGGACAGCCAGTCCACCTTGGCTGCCTTGGTACTTATGGGTTAACTTGCATGCTGGTGTTTTAGGTCTCATTTGTGCTGTATTTTTTCAGTAAACAACATCAACTCTGAAGATCTTAATTAGAGTCTTTGGAAAAACCCAATATGCTATAATTCTTCCACTGAGGTCTACATGGAAAACAAGGAACATATTTCAAATGCAATGGCAACAAATAAACAAGTGTGCATAGCCCCAGTCTATAGACCCAGTACACACACACACACACACTTCCCTAATATGCTTGCTTAGACTTTACAATCTGTTTATTAATTCGTGAGTAGACTTGATATGCCCTCTGGAAAAAATACTAAAATAATATCTCTCAATTGGCCTCGCTGTTAGCGTGCCTCTAATTAACTAATGTACACCTCCACTTGCTATTAAACAGTTCCATGATTTTAACACTAGTGTTGTTTGGTGCCAGCTATAAAAATTTTTAACAGCTCTCCTGTTACCACACTTCTCCTAAGTACATGAAAGTGGCTTTACATATTTGACCTTTCCCCCACTCCCACATTTTTAACCCTTCTTTCCCACTGCAGAGAGGAGCTGATGCATTGAATGTCTTGTGGCGATGAAGGTGCAATATCCCCTCCCTCCTTTCCACCAGCATGGCTCTGAGGACAGACACCTGTGGGCCTCCCCTGAGACTGCAAGGGACTGTTTGAGGAGCAAAGTTCTGATTTTGTGAGTAAAACCCACCGACAGCAGTAGAGCTGACCCACAGCAAAGGCCATGAGAGATGCTGTGGCAGCACCTTTCATGGGTCAGCTTGCTTTGGGAGGCAGGAGCTGTCAGCCTGGCACTAAAACATCACTCCAACTCCAAATACAACAGAAACCTTTTAGCCACCCCACAGCCTAACGCCCAGTAATCACCAGCAAGGCAAGAGCAAATCCTTGGGATTATTTTCCTGTTTCCAGGTAAGCAGGATAAAGTACTCAGCTGGAGTTTGGCCACGAGGCTGACAAATCAGAGCATGAGGCACACCCCGCAGTTAAGGGGAGCATCAAGACTCAGGTGGGATCATCCAAGGACCCCTAATGCAAAGTGACCCTCCAACCCAGCATGAACCCGATGGCCAACCAAAAAGAACGATTTGGAGGGAAAGCTGCCATGCCTTGAACAGCTCCTCGTGGACACCAGGCTTGTAGCTGGAGGTCACTCAGCCAAGGAGCGCCAAGGGAGTAACAGCTCTCTGTGGCTGATGGAACTGGCTGAAGCTGCAGTCTAGAGGGACATGTCTTTGGACCACAATCATTACGTGTATTGTCGTCTTACAATTCACAGATGATGAAAATTCAGATTTTTACCTGTAAGTTGAAGAAGGAGAACCAGATCTATGCCCTGTCCAAAGAGAAAGCACAGGCAGATAAGCAATTTCTTCTGACAGCTCCAACCCCATGGACACGCTGAATGCTGTTGGCAATTCTAGTCTGGATCATTCACAAAACACACAAATGTCTGAACTCTAAATCCACTGCTGTGCAATTCAAAGGAACAGGTCAGAGCAATGACTGCCCCATGGCAGCTGCTAAACACCCTACTCGGGATCCTGCCCCAGAGCTGCCACGTGGGAGATGCTGCCAGCAGGGCAGAAGCAGGAGCAGCAAGGGGAAGGTGCAGCATGAGCCCTTTTCCTGACAGCCCCAGCCATTACCCTTTCTTGGTCAGTCACTGCACATCTTCTGCAGCAGCTGATGGATCAGCAAATGGATCTGACCTGGCTGTGAAATCCTTTGTAACATCCTGAGAGCATCACAGCTTAACAATGCAAGTGTGAAAAAACCCTCCTCGTGGTTTCAGCAGTGAAGTCTCCCAGGAGCTGAAAGCACTTGAAATTGGATCCTCAAAGCCTTTTGGCAGCAAACCAGCCTCGTTCTACCCCAAGGAACAGCCCCTGTCTCTCTAGTCAAAAGGTGCAAATGGCTCATGGCAGCTCTGGGCAAAACTAGTCATCCTGGGAGTTATCAAGCCATGCCATGGAACAAGTGCATCCCTCAGCCCTGTGGAGTGTCTTTGTGGCCTTAAAACAGTTTTTCCTGCATAGATTTCACTGCCTAAGATAAGGGGAGGTTAGTGTCACGGTATCTGTCATGACACTGGATGCATTTGTTGCCTGCTGGCCTCATGCAGGAGGACTCACTGGTGTGGAAAAGCCTGTCCTGGAACAGCCCTGCCCGTGCTGCTTCCCAGAGCTGCTCCCTCAGCAAATGATCTGCTGAACTGCACACAGGTTTGTCTCAGCAAAAGAGCTCATGTCTTCAGAGGAGAGCTGACACATGGGAACTACCGTGCAGACGGCCAAGGGGACCTCCGCTGATGAGCAGATGAGGGCACAGAAACACTCAGCAGCACAGACCCATCCAGATCTGCCCCTCCCGATTCCTCAGAGGTCACCAGGACAGCGAGGGGCTGTCACACCTGCCAGGGATGGCACTCATAAATAACAGCCACCTGTGACAGCTGGAGGTGTAGCTGTTTGTAGGCAATTGCATGTGAAACAGGCAGACAGGTGCCATCAATCCAGCCCAACCCGCAGCCAAGTCATGCTGCTCAGTACCTCGAATTCAAAGCACAAGTGTCAGCTACAGCCTGGAACTAACTCATCCTTAAAATCCAGTTCCTAACGCAGGCTTTGGCTGAAGGAATTGCTGGAGACCTCCACTGCTGCTGTCCCTAGACCAGAAGTGTGCCTAATGGGGGAGAGGGGTAATCTCATTTGATATGAAATTTTATTAGTGACAGCTCATTCCTGTGGCTGCTCGAAGGGTTGGGCAGGTTGGATGGTGCTTTCATGGTACTTACTGACCTAAAAGTGAGTAACTGAAGAAGCAAATGTCACTGGGATGTGGGCCATGGGGAGCGGAGAGAGAGCAGCAGCACATGGAGAGGAAGTCAGGCGCCATCAGCAACCTAAAAAATGAATGGAAAGGCCTGGGGAGAGGAAAGGGCAGCTATCACCCAGAGCAAGGATGAAGAAGAGCACAAAGAGAAGAAAAAGAAGAGTGGTCAGCAGCAGGGCCTGCTTGGTTATCCCAGTGTGAAGAAGAGATTTCAGGTAGGGGCTCAGTAAAGGTCCTCCTGCAGCAGAGCAGGAATGGGGTCAGCTCCCCACCAGCACCCACTGCCTCCACTTAGCCCCAAGGAAATGCCAGGCTTCAAGCAGGACAGTCACACCACACATCTCTCTATTCTTTATATATCCTTTTATTTTGCATGTCTTTACAAGAGACTTTCACTGAATGTGGAGTCAGCTCTTTGTATTCAACACTATAGGGCTATCAGCTCTATAGGGTTGTGTGTGTACACCTCAATAAAGGCCTTATGAACAGCCCTACAACTGGTCAGTGCCAATTTTCTGAAACAAGAGCTCATTATCTGTTGCTTCATCACGTAGCACCAGGGCTTGTGGCAGACAGGACAAGGATGAGCAGGAAGCAATGGCACTTCCATCGCAGGACACCTCTGGACTCACTAAAACTCCAACCCAGGAGTATCAGTGCACTGGTGAAAGCTGGAGCAGATGTTCATGGACAGCCAGACACTGCTCCAGCCCTGCAAGGCTGCCAGCAAGGATGCTGGTGGTCTGAGCCAGCTCAGAGAGGATTCCCCCTGATGACTTTGCAGCTGGGAACCAGCCATGAGAAAGATGGTCCCTGTGCAGAGGAGGAAGAAGCACTGCTCTTGGGTCCCTGGACTGACCCTTGCTTTGTTCTTGCTGTCAGCGTACAATGTCTACATTGTCATTTAACAAACAGATCAATAATTAGTTCTGCTTAAAGGCAGCAATACAGTATGTTATTTGGTTTTTATTACTTGCAGTTAGTAATATAGTAAAATAACATCAACTGATGGTGTAAAGATTTTGGGAGCTGAGATTGCACAGATAAAAATCAATTTTGCACAATGAAGTATTCCAGGGACTGGGAAATGATGGTACTTCTGCCTTCCAGTGTCTGTGGGAGCAGGAGGCCTGGAAGTGCCCTTGCCCCAGGCCAGAGCACCGAGGTGGAGCTGAGCTGCACTGGTGATGGAGCAGCACGTTTTGCAGGGGCCGCATTATCTGCCCCCTGGCTTTGGGTTTGTAGAGCTCTCCCATGAACTGCTTTGTTGCAGGGAGGTGGGGAAGCAGTCAAATGGGCTGAATCACAGCCAGGCCTGGCATTCTCCAGGAGCAGAGGCAGTGTCTCACTCTCTTTCCTGTCTTATCCTTCCTGAGACACCTCTGCCTCATCACGTGCAAATGTCCAAAGATGTCTCATTTTCTCCTGCTCAGAAAAGAGAGGTTTGCTTTGTGCACAGTGAGGTCCCACCTTCTCCTTCCACAATATCCATCTTCTCCTGCTCCCTTCAGGCTGACCCTGTGGTCAACAGACCCCTTCTGCAGCCTGACTTATTTTGCCACAAGCACAACAAACAGCCCAGAAGACAAAAAGAGGGTAGGTTTCTTTTGGTTAATGCCTTAAAGTGGCCCAGAGAAAAGCTGAGGACCACCAGAGCAGTGCATCACTGAGCAACGTGAACACACACTGTATCTCCTATTTTTTCCCACTGTTGGGTGGACTAGGGGAGGAAAAGCCACTTTCCATTTCCATGGTTATATACTCTCAAAGGCAGAGCTGTGGGACAGTGGCTCTCAGCTCACCTGCCCGCAGAGGCAACATCTTAGTGTCCACAGTCACCCTGTGCCACCACCACAAAAGCTGCCAAGCCCAGCTCTGCCTGCTCAGCCACTTCCAAAGCTCACAGAGCTGGTTTTTTTTTTGCCAGCATGTCATTTTGTGCCTTTTACCTTCATCCACAGCTGCAAAAGCTGGATTTGTTTTTTCCTGTGCCCCTAGCAAGGTGACAAGTAAAGCTCTGCAGTTGGTCCTGCCCATCTCATCAGCCCCAGCCTGTGGTGCCTGTTTGTAAAGCATGCTGAACATGTGCTCTGCAAGTGATAAGCATCAAAGAAATTATTTTTTAAAATGTTGTTTATTGGCATGCCATTTCAGGTCAAAGAGATTTTTTTCTTCCCCCACGTTATCAGAGATATCAGAAGAGGAACAGACCAATTAGAACTATTCCCTGGGCCTTTCCCTCAAGGGTTTTGTGCAGGGCAATGTATTACAGGAAAGGAGCACTGTTTGTACTCTAAATCATTTGTACCTGTGTTGAAATATTACTGAATTAATTCCCTGTGCTGGGAACAATCCCCACATGATCCATCTGGGATACAAGGCCACGTGGAGGGACCCTGAGTGTTGTGCTCCTGGTCCTTGCTGATGCTTCTCCCTTGCCATCACACATTTTTGCTGCAGTATCACAACAAAACACATTATTTCAATCATGTTCCTCCACCAGCCTCCACTAAATACACCTAGGGGAATTATTCCATGGCACTTACAGAGGGACACCACGATTTTACTGTAAATTAAAGCCAAAATATCTACAGAAAGTGAAATCCACCAAGGCAAAAAGAGGGGAGAGTGGTCAGGTACCTTATTAGGAACAACTGGTTTTGTTCATCCCTAATGAATCAGCTGCATGTGATGGTTCACAGAGGTGGCCAAAAGGTGCCCTTTGGGGCTTGCAGGATGCTGGGGTTTCAGCTGGGATGTGCTGGGCCATGATCAGGTCTCTGGACTCAAAGAAGATGAGTTCAGTGTGCTGCATCCTTAAACAGGGCTTGGTCCATGCAGGAGTCTCCTCTGCTCTGCCAGAAGTGCATCAGCTGTGCTGTGCGTGGAACACGCTGAGCCTGTCCTGGGCCAAACAGAGCAGAAAAGCAACTCTGACCTGAACAGCATAAGAATTGCATGAGGAACATATCTGCAGGGCACAGCAGGGCTGGATTAGGGTATTTATGGTTCTCCAAGGCTAATTTCACAAGCAGAGCCAGCCAGCCAGAAAGAGCCTTTAAAGCACCACGTAACCCCAAAAGGCCCAAAGCAATTAAGAGCCGGATGGAGGCCACACAGTTGTTGTTTAGATGGGGAAAGGAGACTGCCATGCTGAAAAAGAGGTGCAGAGGAGTCAGACCAGGCTGAGGTTGTCCCTCAGCCCAGCTTGGGTTGGTGTTTCAGACACGGTGCAGGGGGCAACCGTGGGCATTGCACCCCACATACACACTGCACCAGTGCCAGGAGCAGAGCCCACTGGCCATGACACTCCCTCACCTCTTTTCAGGAGTAACTTGCTCGCAGTCTGGGATGGTGCCACTGATCTCTGTCCAGCTCACCAGCAGCTACCCCACACCCCCCGTCCCACCCTGTCATCCCCCGCACCGGCCACGTTCGCCTTGCACGGGCTCTCGCCAGGGTTTGTGCCTTGTTTTTAATTACAGGCTTTGATATGAAATGCTCCTGCATGTCCTTTAGAGCAGCACTTTGCTCCCACCCCCTTCCAGCCTTTCCTGGTATCAGAGGCCAAACCACAATGAGGGAATTTTTTTGTTCCATATCTTTACGGTGCTTCTTCCAGTAGCACATAAAACAAATTAGCCACTTAGGCCATTATTAGGCACTTATGGCCTTTTGATGTTTATGATTTATAACAGCAATTTGCACTTATGTAGCACATTTCAGTTGAGGCTAATACAGCAGTGATAGTGCTTTGTATTTCAGTCGCGTCTCCCCGCTCTGTGAGACCACGCTGGGCACAGCAGCAGGGAGCTCCTCTGGGGTGCCAGGAGTCCTGTGCTGCTGGGCATCCATCCACCCCTCCATACCAGCACCCCTGCTCAGAGCCAGCCTGGCTCCAGGTGCTGGAGCTCTGTTAGAGGAACACACTGAAGAAAGGGCTCTGCTGTCCACAAGAGCTGGTTCAGTTCTGTGTAGACACACGAGAGTCTGGTTGTCCCTTAGCTGCTGTTTTTGGCTGCTCTTCCAACAGGAATAACAAGCTTATTTCTTTGAGCAGCTGCTTTGCTCCAGACCTGGGCTGTGCAGGGAAACACCAACTGGGCATCCTATGGTGGGCTGGGCTGTGGACCAGAGCCAGCAGGTCAAAGGGGACAACTCTTCCCCTTCGTGTGGCACTTGTGGTGTGTCCCTGGTGTTTGGGTCCCCAGCCCCAGGACAGCTCAACATGCAGGAGCTTTGTTTTATCTGTGTGCACTGTTGAGCCCACACTTGAAAGGAATCCAAGTCTCCTGGTCTCTTCAGAGACAGAAACCCAAAGTCTAGTGAAATATGGTTGGAATTCTTGGCTCTAGGCATGGCTTATATCCTAAAGCAAGCTGAGCACTGCACTACAAAACCCCAAACCTGCACTATTTCCTCTCTGTGGATTTACTGTTGACTTGGAAAGAGTTATCGGCCTGACATAAGATCTTATTTTCTCCCTCAGTTCTGGCATCTTGCTGCAGCTTATTTCAGCTCAGTGAGGAGACCCAGGAGTGCCTGTCCCCAGCTGGGACACAGGGAGGTGCATCTGGGCTGTCTGCTCTGGGCTTGGCTGCTTTCCCCTGTTGGGGGGAGCGATTTGCCTGGGCCTTGGCTCCCCCAGCTGAGAGCTGAGTACATCCTTGTTTCTTCACAAGGGTGCTCTCACAGGTCTTGTAGCTTCTTTGTGAGGTTTTAACTACAAGGTTTTGTCTGAAGGGCAAAGCCAGCTGGAGTTTGCTGCAGAGGATAGAAGATGGGAGGGCAGGTTTTGGTGGAGGGTGCTGGAACTGGGGCTGTTTCAGGCACTGTCCCCACATGGTATGGGAGTCACAAGTTCCTCCACAATCCATGGAGAAATGTCTCAATACTCTTCCTGACTCACTGCTGCCCCTCTGTTACCTCCTGTGTACCCCCTTGGCTGCCTTCCCTCCTTGCACAGTCACAGGGAGATGCTCAGAGACAGCAGAAACAAAGATGTTCTGAGCCAGTTCACCAGGATACAGGTCTGAAAAAACTGCTAATGATGCAAACTCATTATCTGTGAACATGCCCTATTTCTTGGGGATGTTTTAGAAAATTAGACATGCTGTTGACTCAAAAGTTTACCTTTATGCAAATCAAAATGTCAACATCTGGCAGGAGGACTCGTGGATTTTTTTTTTCCAGCCTGTCTATAGCAATGGGCTGCCTTCTATACATTGTTTTTTCCCAGACACTCATCTTCATAGGCATGCTAAGCACATCCTGAGGTGATTTTCCTGATAAAGGCAAGTGTAGAGAGCTAAGTTAAATGCTCTTTCAAAGCCACCAGGAATATCACTGTTTACTTGTTTCCTGGTCTGTAGCAGATGCTGGCATTCAGCATTCGGGAGTGCCTCCAGGAAAAAGGGAAAACAAAGACTGCCACGACAGGGTTAGCAAATGACAACTATTTGTCAGTAAATCTCTTGCCTACCAGTGGAGCTGCTGATTATGAATGGGCACCTCCCTCCTCCCCACGTGCTGAGGCCGATGCCCCACTTGGAGGGGACGTGGTGGCACAGGGTGACAGGCAGAGCTTACTTAGTGCCACCAAGCTGCTCAGCCCTGATCCACACTGACAGCCTTTGGAACCCTTTGAAAGGTAGTTAGGAGGAATCAGTGGTGGTTGGTCCTGTCTGGGACAGATCCTCTGCTCACTGGCAAAATCACTCCAACGATATAATTCTCAGTTCAGACTCTGATGAGTTTAGGGGAGCCTGAAGAGATGCCTAAGAAGAGGCACATTCACCCAAATACACATGCACACACAGAGAGGATCCAGTGCCAGCTCTGCAAGTTTGAGGTCCCTTTACCTGTGACCAGCACAACCTTCTGGCCACTGACCCTGCACGGGACATCCCCCTTCTGCCTCCCTTGCCCAGCGTGGGTGTTCTCCTTTCACCCCCAGGCCTGTGCCATCCCCTCCTCCTGTGGCAGCAGTGCCCTCCTGGATTTTCTCCTCTCCTTTATTTGCAGCCTGGGAGTTTAAAATGCTAACTTTTGAACTGCTCCCTTCCCTAACGTGGGTCTCAGCTATAGTACACCTGCTTTCCTATCTCTTGGTAACCACCACACAGCTCTCACCTCTGGATTCTCTCTTGGGACAGACCCTCTGTTGGCACACTGAGCTCTCAGTGATGCCACAGGCACCAGGCCCTTCCCACGTGCTGTGCTCCAACCGTATTTCAGCTGGTGGGAAGTGCAGGAGGAAGCAGCTCCTCTGTGCTGCCTGGCAATGTGCGATTAGCTTGAAGCACTGCACGTATAAATAAAAGGCAAGGGACATGCACATAAACAAAATCTATTGCATCTCCTGCTTTTGGGAGTCAAGTGCTATGCTGGGAAAACATTGCCTCTTCATCAAGTTTTATCTCTGGCAATCAATTCATTGGGCCAACTGAGAAGCTTTAGAAAAAAAGACACAGATTTCCCCAAGTTTTGCTTTCAGAGCTGCTCAATCCTCTCCATCACTCCGACATGAGACTCTGAGTGAGACTGGGAAAATGCAAACTCACTGGAACCCTGCAGAGCCCGGGTGCTCCCTCCTCCCCCCAGCACATCCCAAGCCCTACCATGGGGGCTGGGCACACCCCTGCCACCACTGCCAGGACAGGACAGTGCCAGCCCTGACCGTGTCCCCAGGCTACGTGTCAGCAGAGGGTTTAGTGCAGAAGCACTGCGATTCCTGCAGAAGGAAAAACACTGCTGCAAAGGGTTCATAGGCTGGTGGTTTGGTAGTGGCAGCATAATCTTTTCCCCTTGTGGCTATAAATCTATAGGCTACATTCTTCTCACTGCCACAGGGAAAATGTTTTTTTATGAGGAAGGCGAAGAGTGGAGAGAGAGCTGATGAGGGGTATTACACTTAAAGGGGGCTGGGAGACACCGACACAGTCAGGAAGCCTCTGGGCTAGCTGCAGAATTGATTTTGCTTTTTGCAGACACAAAATATGCTCCAGATACTGTCTGGATGGCTGTTCACTGGGCATACACTTGTCTTGCTGAGTGAAAGGGAGGAGTTTGCTGCGGAGCAGAGGGTGCAGTGATGTGCCACAGCCCTGGCCATGAGCACTGCCTGGTCTTCCCCAGGTGCTGGATGTCAGCCCCAGGCATCATGGCTTCACTGGCCTGGCCTGAACAGCCCCTGTGGTGACTTCTGACAGGGCACCTTTTGAGTTGGTTTAGGCCAGAAGAAGGCAGAACTGACCACACATCCCCGCTGGATTTGCAAAGGGTTCCTGTGGCTTTGCCAGATCTGATGGGTTTTATCAATCCTTCAGCTGCTCTCAGAAACTGCAGGTAAGTGCTGGGCTCAGTTGTGCTGAGGGTTTCCCTCCCACACAGCCAGGCAGGGGCTGCTGGTGTCACTCAGGTCTTGGGCTGAAACAAGAATATATTCCCTAGTTTGGAGATCACTGTGAAGTCATCTCCCCAGAACTGGAGGAACGTGGCTGATGGCTTCCTCAGCATGGTGAATTGCTTCCTCATCACCCCCAACCCTTTTCTTCCCTAGGCACTGAGGTTTGGGTGAGATTGGTGAGATTTGGTGTTTTTTCCCCAAACACGAAGGGTGCAGTCCAGTGACAGGTTAAAATTTCTCTGCAGCCACCAGAACTGGCAGAGGGCTTTCCTCTGCAACAGTTGGTACAGTCGTGGAATAACATGGCTGCAGATGCTGAAACTGTAAGAAAAAGCATTGGAAGATATCACAGTGCCAATAAAATGCAAGAGAAGATGAGGCAGGAACTGCAATAAGCAATATTTGAAGGAATTTCCTTCTCCAAGCAGTGTGTAAGTCCCAGGACTGTGCTGATCCTGACGCTGGCTAATTCCACCTGATAGATGATTTCTGCTATAGTCAAAAGGCAAGCTCCAGACTAACCCACTGAACTTGAGGCAGGTTTCAAGCTATCTACCATAACAGCTTTGGCAATAAAAGCTGACCCAGAGGGCCACAGAAGAAGCCAAAAAATGATGGTACCCATTGCCAAAGAAACACATCACAGCATTCAAAGCGTCTCTGCCAGATGCACCTTGGGCTGGCCACAGCCAGGAGCTGGAGAGGTGGCCCTGTCACAAGAGCTGCTGACCAATTACAAATGCAGATGGATGAGGAGGAGGAGCAGCAGCCCAAGCCATAAGAGAGGGCATTGTGGAGCTGGCAGGGAGCACATGCCAGGTTCCTTTGTCACCCTGCTGCCATTCAGGGCAGGGAGAGAAGTTGACAAAGACTCATCGAGGAAAGAATCATCTCTCTGTGTGAAAGATTAAGTTTTCAGTTGTGTTGGGCTGGAGGGATTCAAATGCAACTTGTTGTACCAGCACTCCAAAGAGAAAGGCTTGCGAGGAAGGATTCCCAAAGTGCTCCATCGGAGATATCGTGGCTGTCTCACTCAAAGGGGAGATGGAAGGAGAGGGCAGTTCAGGAAGAGGGGTGGGGAAAAGAGGGAAGAAGGAAGCATAGGGGAGTTCTATTATGCAGAAACTATATCCCAGGAAAGTCTATAAACTAAACTATCCCCCAGAAAAGCAAGAGACAGACAGCTACCCTGTGAAAGCCATAATTCTGCATTGTGTCAAGATTAAAACTGGAATCTGAAAAGTTTACCTGTCTTCTAGGAATCAAACTGGGACACAGCTGAGAACCCACTATGCTTACATTTGCCTTCTTTATGTTCTGGGTCTCCAAATCACTCAGAGCAAATACTTTTCCATCCATATATGATAATGCTCATAAACACAATCATAAACGTGCAAATCTTGGGACTGCCTTGATCTCAAAAGGATTGTGATTCATTTGCTATTTAGTTTCAGGCAAGGAGAGATTGCACCACGGAGCTTAGTACAGTTGGGTTCCCTCTTAGATTTATAATCCTTGCTTTGCTTTGTGTGCAGGATGAACATGATACTATTTATAGCCTTGTAGCAACCCTGGTGTTCAACTCAGCAAAGCACTTAAGCACATGCTTAGCATCAGCCGACCACATCAAGCACACGCTTGTGTTCCCTGGACTTACTGCAGATTAGCATGTGCACTGATAATTGGAAAGATTCAGAAGGGAAGTATGCAGTGCCTGACTGAGCTTATGGCAACAGGCTGTGCAGAGCAGGAAACAGGACTGACCACGTGCTTCGAATTAAGCATGTGTTCAAGTTACCTGCTGAAACTAAGGCCTTGTTCTGTTACTACAGGGCAGCAAGAGACACCACATCTTCATACAAGATCCTCAAATAGCAGGAAACTAGTCCCAAGCCCAGCAGGAGGCTCAAGGGGAGCTGGGCAGGGTACCAGCTTCATCCACAGGATGCTGAATGCAAATACTCTGTGGGAAGCTTTGTTATGCAACATGTTTAATCCCCCTTGGAAAAATCTCCTGTCTCTGCAACTACTCTAGAAGCTGATTCAGAACATCTTTTGCTCTTTCTGAAGCTTAAGCCTGGTTTACTTTGCATTTTTCTATCTGAAAGCTGTCTGACATCTCAGGTAATTCACGGAGTCATGGAAGAGTCTGGGTTTGAAGGGACCTTCAAGATGACTGCATTCCAAAACCCTACCATGGGCAGGGGCACCTTCCACTAGACCAGATTGCTCCAAGTCCTGTCCAGTCTGGCCTAGGAGACTCCAGGGATGGGACAGGCACAGATGCTCTGGGCAATCTGTGCCAGGGCCTCCCCACCCTCACAGATTTCTTCCCAGTATCCCATCTAAACCTACTCTTCTTCATTTCTTGCCACTAAATGCAGTGAGCTTTTGAGAGACCACCACAATGTGGGGATTTGTTGTGAAGGTCTCACAAGATGTTTGGCCTTTCCTTACCTCAGTCTCCCATTTTGGGTGAAGCAAGGTGAGCAGGACCTCACAGAAGGGATATAAGGAGAAACCAGAGTTTCCATGACATTACTGTAGGGTACCACTGCACATGGCTGGAGGGAGGGAGGTTGAACCAAGGCTAACAAATGAAACAGCCCTGAATGTGTCCAGGGGCAGCCCTCTGCCAGGGTCTCACCACCTCAGAGACAACAATTTCTTCCCAGCATCGTGTCTAGTCCTGCCCTCTGGCACTGGGAAGCCATTCCCCCTTGTTCTGTCCCTCCAGGCCCTTGTCCAAAGTCCCTCTCCAGCTCTCTTGGAGACCCTTTAGGCACTGTAAGGGGCTCTAAGGTCTCCCCAGAGCCTTCTCTTCTCCAGGCTGGACAGCCCCAGCTCTTTCAGTCTGTCTCTGTAGCCCCATGAGGTGCCCCATGATAAGTTCTCATAGGTTCATCTTTTAGTAACTTTTACCACAGACATAAAATTCACATTCAACCAAATTTAGCCAGTGCCATAAAGACACCAACCTTCCTTGCCTGAATTTGCCAAGCAGGAGAGTTGGCTGCATGCAGTGGCTTCCCTGGCGTGCCTCTCTGAGCTATTTTTGTGTGTGCTTGTGCTGTATTTTTGTTCTTGTGGATGGCTTCAAGTAGAGACATCAAATACCAGAGCACCACTTTCTAGCATTCTGCTCTGTTTGATTTAGAAAGGAGCTGTTACATGAGCCATAAAACGCACGAAGCCTGGTGACCCCTCACCTTCTCCTGTGGGTACTCTTTGAAGTTTAATAAAAATGGAAGTGGGGAGCCTTTCCCTTGCTGAGCATGTTAATGCCATCTCACTTCTCTGTGTGTCTACCTTCTTATCCTGATGTAAGAAAGTAATGTCAGTGAGTGTCCCCACCTCTCTGTCAAATTTAGTTGAAACTGGCCAAGAGTTCTGGAGGCAGGTACACACAGCATGTGGTATTCCGAGGCTGGTTTCCTCAAGAAACTGGGATAATAGATGGGCAGAAGACACTTCTGGTTGGGAGTTAGGTAGTAGACAAGCAGAAGGCAGCCCTGGTTGGAGGAGCAGGGGTGGTTTGGCTTACTGGAGCAGCAGCAGTGCAAGCCAGGTGGGGCTGGTGGGAAGGAATAGGGTCCTTGGGGTACACTTGGAGCCTTCCCATGGGAAGCTGCAAAGCCAGCTGGGAAGCTTAAAGCCCTGAGCTTGTCTGTGCAATAAATGATGAGGACACAGGAAAAGCAAGAGGAACCTGCTAGCCCAGCAACTTTCCCTTGACTTTGAAGACTGGAGCCCAGGAAAGCCATGGTGGGGATCCCCCATTCCAGCCACACCGTGGCTGTACATTGCATTTCTGCATCCAGCAGTGTGGAAATCCAATGGAATCGACTGGAGCGATGCAGGAAATACAGTGTCTCAGTCCACCAGAGACAAAATCAATCAGCTAATTACTTCATACGAGGTTAGCACCAGGCAGCCTGATGGTCACTGACGTGCCCCTTTCAGCAGTCCATCTGCTGCCAGGGTGAGCATTTTCGGCTTTCCTGCAAAGCATTTAGTGCAGACCCTGAGGGGATCGGGGGGCCGGGACAGTCGCTCTCTTGTGTCACAGCCAGGGTGGATTTGCTGGTTGCCTCTCTGTCTGCCTCAGTGGGCTCAAGCAATCTCACTGAATCTGTTCCTATCGATTTAGGAAAAGGCTTTGATTCTGCAAACTGCAAGCTCTTACTCACGATACTATGACAACTTGGTATTAGCTGCAAATCAATGAACTTTTTAAATGCAGTCTGAGCAACAAAACTCACTTACTGCTAAACCCTGATAAGCCTGGTTCTGGGACAAGTCAAACCTTTATCTTAACTGCCAGGTGATCTTTTTCAGTTTGATAGTTCCATTTAGTGTATTGATAAGGATTATAACCCATCTGCAGTGAGATTTTACCCTCCCTGGAAGCTCTTGTACAGCAGACGATATTGAGAAGGAAATATTTTTTCAACTTCCTCTTCATACCAAGTACATCCCAGTGTATTCTTCACTGGTTTCTTTCCAGCCCCTTCTGTCTGCCTTCCTAATTTCAGTCCTCTCAGACCAAGCCGAAACCAGGAGTGCATCAGAGATTCATGCAACATGACAGTGCTGGGGTTGTGCTGCCACGAGTGGTGCCCATGGGCTGTTGTTGTCTACATGCAAACACCAGCCTTGGGATGCACATGCCTCCTTCTTCCTGGGGTTCCTTACCCACGCTTCCCAGCAGCAGGTGGGAACGGTCCTTCAGGACTGGCACTGCCAGGCTTGGACAGTGACAGGAAGATTGGTGCCATCAGGCTAAAAAGCAGAAGGTTCTTTGGTGGAGTGACCCATAACATAATCCCTCCTCTGTGAACTGTGCTTTTTCATTACATGTGGTTGCTGGGTCTGTCCCCCAGTGAAAGTCCCATGGGGCTCCTTCTGCCCTGGCACCTTTTGGGTGGCATTTAGCCCCCAGCTCCCTGTGAAGGCTTTCGGAATGAGATGCCTAAATGCCTTCCTGCTTGTGGCAGCTTCAGCTCAGGGGCTCAGGAATCTGGGAGGCTGCTCCCAAATAAGAGGCTGGTGCACTCAGATGCCTCCTCAGGCCAGCTGGGTGTCACAGCAAAGCAGCAAAGCAAAGCCTGAAGATGGGAGGCACTGGAGAATCCCTGCCCAGGCTCTGCAAATGCCAGGGAAGCTGGTAGAATAATGGGTCCATTTATTCCCCCAGGGGGGAAAATGTCAGAAAACATTGAAATGAGAAAAAAATTGCCTCTTTGTTCTGCAAATGGTCATCATTGTGAGAAAGTTTATCCACCCTCTGGGAATTCATTTACCATCATCAAAGAGAGGCTTTACAAAACTGAATTCTTATTTACCCACAGTAATGTCACCAACATAATTTCTTTACTGGAAGGAAGGTGGAGTGGAGTTACCCACACCGACAGATGCTGTCACTGCTCTGCAGGGTGTAAAGGGACATTACAGTGGAAACCTGCTCCTGTTCAGAAGCCCCTGTGAAAAGCTGTAGGAGCTCCCTTAGCCATGGGAATGTACTCCCAAGGGTCAAGATGTTCAACAGAGTGTTCCAACAGATTTTTTTTGCCCTTGCCATGAAACAGTGGTTAATATGATGTTTGTGTTTACAGGACTTAACAACTCTAAAATACACTGGCCAGCCATGGCCAGTCTGTGGGAGGGTTTGGGGATAGCACAGAACACTCGTGCTTTCAGAGGGATGTATTATTCATAGTGTGCATGGTAGTTACTATTGCAGGCCCTGCTGAGATCAGACCTCTCTGAACATATATATTCACTGAAGAAATAGCTCTGGCCCCACAAACCTTCATTGAGCACCTCAAATAGATATGCCCTCATGGAAAGCATTTCCTGCTCCAACAAAGTGTATGTTGCTGGTTTACGTAAAAAGAAAGTCCCCTCTCCTTTTTTTTTTTTTTCAAATTCATATCTTAAGTCTTATAAAAATCATTATATTGAATCCAATCAAGTGAGAAAATAGATGGGTTTTTTCAGCCTTCTTGAAGATTTTAATTTTTTAAGCTTCGAGGCTGCATTATAGCCAAGAGTTTTAGAGTCAAACCACACCTCCCTTTCTTACAAAAGAGCTTCTGGGAAAATCGAAGGCTGTAGAGTCATCCTTCTTTGGGAATAACCCCACCTTGACCAACCCTCCTACACTTCTCCATCAGCCCCTCACCCACTGCCCCAGAAAGGCACCAGGAATGCTCACCCTGTGGCAGCACAGGGCTGCCCAAGGCTGTGCTGGACCAGAGTGGGGCTGCCCCTTACACAAAGCCAAGTTCACAACTGGGCTTCAGACAGGCATTAACAAAAAGTGACTTATTTTCCACACTGAAATCAAATGCAAAGGGGGGGAAGAAAACCCCAGTCCTGAGTAATTTTGCAGCTTAGGAATATTTCACATTCTTCTCTCACCATAATGTGAAGGCCAGATATAACTTTCTGATTAATGGGGGCCATGGAGTGCAATAAATGCAGCTTTAAAGGAAATTCATTTCACAGAAAGCACAATCAGTCTTTCAGAACTCCACCCCCTGTATACACTGGATATTTTTTGCCTGAAAATTTAAGAAAGCCTAAGGGAATCAGGTACCCAGCTCCCATTCAGAGTCTGTGGGAGCTGGATGTTTGGTTCCTAGAAATGCTTCTATAACCCCCAGCCACTGGGTGTTACCAGCAGCTCTGTGAGCCCTGTCCCTGGGGCTGTGTCCCAGGCCAGCCTCTCAAGGAGTCAGCTTGGGTTTTTGCACAGATGGGCTCCCTGACACACACATAAAACCTTTTCACTCATATTTGGTGGCCTTTTTTACCATGTTTTACTAGTGGAGGGGTGAGCTGGGATCCCAGCAAGCACCATGTGAATGCTGCGACTGGCCCGAACTCCCCAGAGCATCTTTGTCCTGTGGCCAAAACAAACCAAAATCAGGAAGGAAAGCACTGCTGCTGAGGAGCCAGAGCCCCCTGCATGGCAATGAAAGGTGCTTGATTACTCGGGGAAGTAGCGGATGGGAGATGTCTGGTCATATTTGAGAGGAAGGAGAGACCCAAAGTATGAGGGATAAGAAATGTCAGAAGTGGAGCAGAAATCGTGCACTATAAATATTTGCTGAGAGTCACATATAGTCAAAATTGTACCACCAAGCTGCTTGGCTGAATTACTCAACACCCCAAATTTCCCAAGGTCCTGTGAGTTTTTCAGAGAGGTGTCACTAGACACACTAAGGTTAAGCAAGGAAAGTAGAGCACTTGTTCTGGGCTCAGGGTCTCTTGCAGAAGGGTCTGCTCAGACCCTGAGGGCCCCAGCTGACTGTACAGAACCCCTCAAGGCTGGACTCACTCTGGTGGTTTTGAGCCTTCGAATCATTGACACGCTGGAGAAGCAGCTGCTGTTTAGTGAGATGAATTCACTCCATGCTCCCTTCTGACAAACAGGAGTGCTGGAGTCATCTTTCAAACCAGTAGCAAATGCAGGAGGTGCCACTCAGCATCGTGGCATCCCGTGCCAGCCCGTGCTGGTCTGTCTTCCTTTGGGCTGGAAAATGGTGATACTAGTTCAGCTCTCCTATAGCAAACTGGCACTTACTAAAACATGGTTCCACGCTGTATAATTTCTATGGCTTTTATTAATACAGACAGTATAGGCCTCATAAAGAAGAAAAATTACCAGTGGAAGATAAAACTAAAATACTAGTTGCATTACAATCACATTCTAGTGCTGCAATAAATTGCATGAAGCCAATAAAGCAAAACTAACTGAAGATATTTGACACAAACCAAAAATGAAATGAGAGTCATTATGCAGTCTGCTACAGGGACCTGCCTTGATGTAGTTAAAGCAATAAACTACCTGGGAGTAATCTTTACTTATTTTAAATTGCATATTCCAATTGCAAAGCTGTTTCTGGCATTTCTGCCACACTTACTTTAGTCTGCTCAGAAAAAGAATTACATGTCTGGATAAGTCATGTCCTATTAAATGTGCATCATATCTGCAGCACTCATAAGTCACTCGAGTCATAATATTGTTTATTCTAACATTAGTCACTATTTTCTGTCATAAATTAGCTATTCTCCAGAAGAGTGGAAACGAGATGGAGCCCAGGCTGCAATTATTTCGCACATCCATGTTGGCACACGGCATAGATTAAGTGGCCATCTCTACAGAGGAATTATCATCATCGGGCCATGGGTCAATTATAACAAATGTATTCATACTGTTAGCCCCCAGGTATCTTCAGTAATAAGAGTTTGCATTCCTTTCCCTCCCTAATTATTCTCCTCCGTGGTCTGGCTGACCCACACATGTGTCAAAATAAGCGGCAGCGATGCCTTTTGCAATATCCAAGGTTAAACCCTCCCAGCCATCATTTCCTGCCAGCCCCCTCCAATCCTCCCTACCCACGGGATATTTGCATGCAAATACGGTGCATGGTGTGTCTTTGCCATGCAGCCAGTCCTGCTGCTGATTAATTGTCTGTTTTGCTGCTTTTTTGTGCAGAGGTAGCAGCCCTGGCCCCCTGCCGCGAGGGAGGGAGGGGATTCAATCCCACTACCTTTCACTCACCTTTGGCTGAACATGCTGGTGTTGATATTTCCCTGCCTTTGTGTGGCTCAGAGCACGCTCAGTCCTGGCTCCTCATCACCACATCCCAATTTTAATCTGTACAGACCTGGGGACCCACTGTTAATCACCACTGGCTGTGGATCAGGGTCCTGGAAGCACGTGCTGATGGAGCAGGGAGAAGGGGAACTTTTGGTTGGGATGCATTAACTCTTGTTTGTATACAAACCCCTTTTAGTTAAAATGCAGTGTTTTGCCCCAAAGGGAGCAGGCCATTACAGCAGTGAATGGTGCTTTGGAAGACAGCTTATTCCCTTAGGGAAGAGACAATCATTTGCCCCAGCTGAAGACACATTCATACTTGAATTAAAAACCTTCAATAGCTGTTCTTTCTAAATTGCCTCTCATATAGAGCTAAAAAAAAAAAAAAAAGGGGGGAAAAAAAAGAAAACCAGCCTACTAGCACATCAGTTTGTTCCCTTAATAACATATGTATCCCCCTGGGAACCTGTGCTCATGGAAATCTACAGCTCTGCTACACCAAGTGAGATGAAGGCTCATCTCAAGTGCATTTCACCCAAGTGAGACCAACAGTGGCTGGACTGCCCTGGACCCACCAGCCCCCTGTGCTGGGCTTGAGTGGAAAGGCTCTTCACAGAATCACAGAGTGGAAGTGACCTTAAAGCCCATCCAGTCCCACCCTCTGCCACGGGCAGGGACACCTCCTACCAGCCCAGGTTGCTCCAAGCCCTGTCCAACCTGGCCTTGGACACTTCCAGGGATGGGGCAGCCACAGCTTCTCTGGGCAATCTGTGCCAGGGCCTCACCATTTACTGCCTTGCTCTCATCTGGGTTATTGTTGCTCCATCACACACAGGCTGCTTTGCTAAGGGCATGAGGAGGTGGCCATTCCATTCCCTCCTGCCTTCAGCATGATGGGAAGGATTAAAAGTCTGTATAATATCCAATTTTGGACAGTGACTAGGAGCAAGCATCTAAAAGAGACTATGAATCCAGGGCAAGCCCATATGGACAGATTCCCTGCATAGTGTTTCCACATATGGTGATCCACAACTTCCCACCTCCAGAGACAGAGGTAATGCCGTCACATTTAACAGCTGTTGACAGATTTTTGTCCCACGGGTTCAAAGTGTTATTGGATAAAGTTGTGTCAATATTTTGTGCCCAAGGTGTTGTGTGGCAGCAGCTTCAGCTCAGCAACACCCAAGGAGAAGCAATATCTTCTTCAGTGGGACTTTGGCCCTGCCTTGGTTGGTGGCTCCATGTCTGTGGAAAAGACTGAGGAGAGGGACACGTGCAACCTATGCGACATGTTAAAGATAATTTTTAAGATTTTTAATAATACAACTCTCAGGCATTGACATTACAACATGAACCCATGTCCCAAGGACATACCTTGACCCTTTTCCATGTAGCATCTCCTGCCTGCCAGACTCAGGCTCGGTGCTCGCTGCCTGCTCTTCCTTACCCCAATTATAATTAAAATAAAAAAAAAAAGCCTTCTTCACCTGGTATATACCTTATCTAGTGCCTTATAGAAAAGGAATTTAATGTCCTCTTTATGTTGCTTTGTTTGGCTTAAAGGAAATTTAGAGTCACCCTTGTTTCCACTGAAGCCAGTGGCAATACATGGAGCAGCTTCTCTGGAAAGCCCCTGGCAGAGCTGGCTACCACACCTTGTGAGTGGCTGGGAACCAAAAGAAAAAGAAAGAGAGGAAATCCAAGCAAATCTAATAAGAGAAAAATAATACTTTTCACAACCACTCTACCTGCTTCTTGGTGGTTTTGCTGATTTACATGTCATTACCATACAAACACGGGTATACACAGACATCGCAGGGGGAGGTGGGGTTCTTGGGATGGAAGGTGCCACATTTCCTGTATTTACACAGTATTTCCTAACCTTCTGAACATGGGGGCTCTGTTTAAAAGATGGAGCTTGTTTTACCTGGCCGGCCCCAACCCATGCTGTGCCAGGCTGTACAGCTGCAGCTGCACTGGGAGCTGTTGGAGGCTAAATCCATCTCAGCTCCTGGTAAATCAGTGTTTTATGAAAACATTTTCAAACATAGAGCTGTTCACCCGACCTGAAACTGTCTTCTAAAGGTGGGTAAGAGGTGCATGTGTACTGGCCAACCTGCCAGGACATTCAAAGCCCCTCTCTGCTGCAGCATATCCTGGCAGTGATCCTTGGAAAGAGAGTGGGGCTGGAGTTTTTGCTTTCTGTTTGCAGAGTAAATAAGAGCCAGAAATGTGCAATTCCACTTCAGTGTGGAATCAAGAGGTCTCATCTTGTGACCGAAGCATTCACAGTGCTGAGCACAGATGCCCTCCTACTCACCTTTAAAGTCTGCATCCTTTCTGTGCTTCCCACACGTCCTTTGCCTTCACCTCCAGGATGTCTGTCTTGCCTTTGAAATATCACTGCTCTCCTACTGTTAAAATATGTGGAAGGATGAATCTTTTATCTCCTTTTTCTATTTGGGAGGTTGATTCTGGGTTCATTGGTTAGCTTTAAGATGTTACAAAAGCATCTGCCTGGTGGGATTTAAAGATGACAACCCTCCAGTGTTATTTCAATGTAGGTAATGGCAAGTAGATCCCCCTGCTTTCTTTACACCCTGTTAGGAGGAAAAGCCTGTGTGGAATAAGGATGTAGAGATAAGAGAGATTAGAGATTCAAGCTCAAGACAGCTTGCTCACACAGGGAGCAGTGCAGCTGAGTCCAGCTCTGCTCCTGGGCACAGCCCTTGTGCAAGCGATGCCCCAGACCAGCTGCGGCTGCACCTCCGGGCTCTGGAGGATGTTCCCTCTGAAAGGAAGTCTCCCTGCAGCCCCTGCACTGAGCCAGGGCTGCAAATCCTGGCCCAAGCTCCATAACAACATGAGGTGAGCTGTTCCTGCTCCTGGTGGACACAGGTCCACCTCAGCCAGGCATGGTTTGGGCTGCAGGCTGCTCTCCAGGGAAGCCTCTGCAAACCATCACACAGTCCTTTCTGGAATGGTTCCCACCAGAAAAACTTGGGTTTGGATTCAACTGAAATTACTCAAAGAAAGCTGGAGAGCTTTCAGTGGCATTTCACCTATATAAAAAAGGACTTATGACAAAATCAATTATTTTTGAAAAATGCTGATGTTGTTTCCAATGCACACTATTGTTTTACAATTTATTCAGGTGTAAATTTTCCACTTTAACAAGATTGCTTGGCATTGACCTCTGCTCACAGTGTGCAGCACCACGGTGATTCACGCTGCACAACTCACTCCTGAGTGCCCACACCCACAGCTGAGAGCATCTCCTGCTTCATTTTCCTCTGCTTTGTTTCTCAAATACTGAGGAGAGCTCCAACTTCATACAAAGTTGAAGTCATCCAATTTTCTGGATCAAAGTGTCTCCTGTTTTTGTTGTAATAAAGCAATTTGACACTCTTGGTAATGCAAACATTCCCAACTCTAATTATAGGGGCAGCTGTTTTCAATATCTCCAGAAAACTCTTCCAGATTAGTACAAGGATATGGCCAAAAAGCACAGGACACCAGAGGCTGGGAATATTCCCTTCCAGCAAGGCTCCTCTGTCTGCTCCAGTTCCCCACCCCCCTGCTCCATACTGACAGAGGAGCTACAAAAATCCTCTTTTTTGTGTTGCCACAGCCAGCAGTGAGGCCACCGGTGCAGGCTGATGACCAGCACTGAACAGGTCGTTCCTTCAGCCTCTGCAGAAGATGTGTGGGGACCCAGTGCCAGGCTGGGGCTGTGGTGCTGCTCCTGCCCTGGGATCCAGGAGGAAAGGAACCCCATCCAGGGAAGGACAGGTGAGATTTGCTGCCTCTGTGCCGTGAAGTGAGCCTGAGCTCAGCCTTGGGGCAGGACGGAGCAGGGGAGCATCACGGGAGCCAGCTGGGCAATCCATGGAGCTGTGAACCTGAAACCAGAGGGAGACAGTTTTGGGCTCCACTTTTCCAAGGGCTGGCCCATGGGACCAGCAAGCTGCACTCCTGCCCTGTGCCTCAGTTCCCTTGTGGAAACCAGGGTGACAACAGCAGGTTTGGGAAGACCCCTGAGAGCTGCTGTGGCGAGGGGCTCAGTGTGTCCACCTTGCAGAGACTGGGGAGATGAGCAAAGCTCCCTGCTGACCCTGCAGTACAGGACAGGGTGCTGGGTCTGACAGCCAGCCAGGCAAGGGCTGGATCTGAGCCGCAGGTGTCGGGGGCTCTCGCCTGCGGTGCCGAAAAGCAATTTATTCATTTTGTCTCCTCAACAAGTATTAAGATGAATATCAAAACATAATTGTCTCAACAATCTTAAGGCTTTTACTTATCAGCCAATGATAAGGCTATTATAGAGGGATATGTTCATTTGTCTGCAGATCTCTGTAATCCTATTAAGTATAGAGTGATAACTGTTAAAGTGAACATATACACAGCCACGCACACATTTGTTGAGGAAAGTATTTAACACACACATACACAGGCACACACTCTCTCAGTAAAATTCAGTGCTGCACAGCCAGCCTAAGTGCCCCTGGGTGGACAACACACCTCAATTAGCTGCAGATCACTTAGGGTCAAAGACTCCTCCTAGCACAACATCAGGAATGCTGCTGGAGCTGAACCAGGCAAAAAAAAAAAAAACAAAAACACACACACAAAAAAACACCCTTGTATTTTATTCTGAATTTCCTTCAGAAAAGAGGGAATTTTCCTGGCTCTATATTTCATACCTGGAATCTGTGGTACCAGGCTGGGGCAGAGCTGCCCTCACCTGATGCTTAAACCTACTGCTGGTGTCTGCATCAGCACTGCCCACGGGCTTCACCCATCTGCAGCACCCTGGGACAAATTCACAGGGAACAGAGGTTCCTCCCCTCTTCTAGGCCATATCTAGTTCAGCAAAGCCCATTTGTGGAGAAACCACAGAGATTTTCACCCACCAAAAAATGGGCTTCAGTAGAAAAGGAAGAGCAAGGCTTGTGCTTCTACCCCAAACCCAGCAGCTGCTCAGTTTGGCTTTTGCTCCCAAGGCTGGAGTTTTGCAGGTTGTGCCTAGGTACAGAAATCTGGTGCAGGACAGCCTGACAGCTCTTGGGTGCACTGCATGGCCCGTGGTGTGGACAGGGACACGGTCCCTCGGTAGTTCACACGAGCCAGGGGCTCGGGGTCCGACTGTGGCCGTGTGGCCATCACCGCTGTGGGGCTGCTCCATGTGTCTGGAGCTGACACACCACTGCTTCACCTCTGCCTTCTGAGCTCCCCTGTCCCTTCTGAGCAACCCTGTCCCTTCTGAGATCACCTCTCCCTTCTGAGCTCCCCTGTCCCTTCTGAGCTCCCCTCTCCCTGTGCTGGAAACAACCCCTGGCCCAAGCAGCTGTGTTTGCTCAGTGCATCTCTGTCCTGGGATTTCATGAGGTACCAAGGCATGAGATTCACCTCACCTCACCTGCCTGCCCTCCCGGGGAGGTACAGCCACACCAATACTCCTGTTCACAGCCAGTTCCACCTCCTGCCCCTTCTTTGGGCTTACTCTGCAGCACTGTCACACTGTGCTGCCATGCAACACTCCTGCAATACCTGCCACAGACCATTTACCTCTCTAAATTGCTGTGAATTCATTCTCAACAGTTTTTCCAGATACCTTCTAGCTTTAAAAACACCATTTGCAAAACAAAGGTATCACAGCCAACAAGCTGGGAATAAGGAATCACATCCTTGGTTTCTCCCTCCAAAGCCTTGGCTGTTGCATGCTGAAGGATCTGGAAAAGCCTCATGAGACCACTAAGCCAGCACACATCTGTCTCACACAGCATCTTCCTCAGTTTCCAGACTTGAAACTTGACTCCAGCTGGGCACTTTTCAAAGAATCACAGAATGGTTTGTGTGGAAAAGGATCTTTAAACACCATGTACTTCCTGCAGTGAGCAGGAACCTCATCTAGACCAGTTTGCTCAGAGCTCCATCCAGACTGACCTTGAATGTGGCCAGGGATGGGGCATCCACCATCTCTCTAGGCAACCCGTGCCAGTGTTTCACCACCCTCATGACAAAAAATGCCCGTGGCTTTCCATTTTTAACTGTCTTCTGCCCCTCATGTGCACAAATATCTGCTGTACTGTGGCCCACAGGCAGCTGGAGCTCGCCAGTGCCTCAGGGCCAGGACCATCAGTAGCAGATGGTGTGGGACATTCTGGATTTTGAACACCAGTGAGCTCAGAGCAGCTCGTGGGTTTCATTAGTGCTCAGTATCACTGGTAAACCTGGTTGTACTGTCCTTGCATCACTGGGAAGTTTTCTCCCTCCTGTAAGGTGAGAGGGGTGCCTGGGACATATTTCCCTGTTAACTGCAGGCTGAGAGGCACAAAGGTACCCAGACTGGAATTGTATGTGCTGGGCCTGGAGGGAGTGGGGTTGTCAGGAGGCAGCCAGGAGAGGGCTCGTTCACTGTTGGGTGGCAGGTAGAAGAGCAGAGGCTTCTCCCAGACTCTTGTTAAACACTGAGCTGAAATGCCAAGCGATGGAATAATATAAGGAAAATAACCCAGGAAGTAGCATTTGAAATATTGATAACTCAGGCAAATCACTCCTCTGGACCTTCTTTGATTACATTATCTGTTCAGTCTCCCTTACAAAGTGCTGCTATCACATAAGCATAATAAAACAAGAATGTATAAATGGAAGGAATTAAGAGCCATCCTATTGGGACCAATTTGATCTTTGCTTCATTTAAAAGGAGAACATGGCTCCCTTACATAATGTACATAAAACTGGTCTTTATTCCCCAGGTTTACATATAGATGACAGGTCTGTATAAATATGGATCTGCTCCTTATCCCCATTCTGTTGTGAGAAGAGCCACCTTCCACCACATCTATTCTCTGCTCTACACACTTGAAGGAGAGTCTCCCTCCTGCCCTATTGTCTTCCTGTGAAAACAGAGAAGGAAGATGTGGCAGCATCCCTTGGCAGATCTGAGCTTCGGTAGCTGATGTTTGAAGCAAAAAGCAGTGAGAATGGTCACAGGTAGCTCTTGCTCAGAGGCATCTGGTGTTGGTGGGAATAGGTTAGTTAGTCCACAGCCCAGGGCTGAAACCCAGCCAGAACATCCCTCCCAGGTTCTCTCCACGCCCATCCATCTTTGCTGGCTTTCCTTTCAGGGAGTTACAGAGCAAATCCACAGAAGTTTTTGTGCAGTACAAGACAGGCAGGAAACCACAAAGTCTCCTGTGAACTGTCATGTTCAGGCTACTCAGAGTGAAGAGGAAGCAGAGTTTTACTGTGGAATTACAAAGCAAAATGCCCTTGCCAGGACAAGGGTCCTGCTGAGCTGCCATGTAGAAGCCCTGAATTTTTCCCCCAGGAAAGCTGAACCATGATCCTGAGAGTACTGGGAGAAGGTTTAGAGCAACAACCAAAAACCATTTCAGTCTTCACTGGTCCAGGTTTTTAAGTTAAAACTCATGGTTATCAGCAGAAAACAGACTTTCCCACAGTGAAAGACATAAACTGAAGCTCAAATGTGGATCTCAGTCAAGCACAGTGTCCCTGCCAAACTTCTCACTGGTCCTGTTACCATTACTGCGTGGGACCCGAGTCACTGTGAGTTCACATCCCTGCCCAGATGAAATCATGTCCCTTTCTATAGGACACATTCAGATATGTGCAGTATTTACTGTTTTCCTCACCTCTGAGCTGGGTAAAAAGGTATTTGTGCTTTCTGACATGCTGAATGCATCAGAGGACTCCCTGCTCTTTCAAACCAAATATCATAAGTGCAATTTCAAAGTATTTCTCTCTGCTAATATCCAGTGGCTTTTTAAAAAGCAGCTAACAGCAGTGCTGGAATGGCTAATGCCTAATTAGCTAATGGGTAATGATGCTCCTGTGAATGAGCTGACATTTCACTCTGTAATTATCATCTAGCCTGGTATCACATCCTGCAGTGGGCAGTGGCAGGTGCCGTGGGACGAGTTTAAGGAGTGGGCATGCCTGTAGTGATGCTCCCATGCTGCCCCTGAGTCACTGCCACGTGCCAGGGGCGCTGCCAAAGCCATTCCCAGCTGGAGCAACACAGAGAGCTGGCCTTGGCTTTGGCATGTCTGGCCTTCCCCAGACATATCCTCATTTTCCACTCCCAAGTTTATAAGTCTGAGCCGAAACCCAGGAATTTTGCTGGGACTTCCAGCTGCCTGGCAGCCTGTGAGAAGCTTAGCCCGGTCACAGGTCTGTGTCTCCATCCAGGAGGCAGAGGAGGAGCTGGAGAAATCCCTTTCTACTCTGCTGGGACTTACCATGAAGCCTGGGGAAGTAACCACTTGATCTAATTCCCTGAGGCTGAAGGCTTATGTGCTGTATTAATCCTAAAAAAGTCGAACTCACCCTTTGAGAAGATTTGGGGTCCAGCAAAGTGTTAGGAAGGATCTGCTTATGCTATGTTTTACTCTATAGACGACTGTGTCTTTTTTCTTTTACAGGAGCAACTCAGTTTTGTTCCTCAGGTCACCAAAGAGTGAACACCAATTTATAGGATTCAGGGTGGGGGGTAATTCCCATGTACTTAAGTGCAAAATCAACCCCTCTGGGGTTGCTGCTTTGCTTTTCCCCAGCCCCTGCCCTACCCACCACACTGGGACACCATCTCCAAAGACAAGCCCTCAACCTTAGGGTCCATCTCAAAATCTCCACTGCCAACTGCAACTCTCAGAAAAAAAAAAAAAAAATTACTGGACAACCTGTTAAACAAATAACCACCTCTGGAAACCACCTAGTTTTCTGGAGTTTTAGGGATGCCACCAGCCTCGTGCTCCCACAGCACAGAGAGGCTCTCAGGGAGCTGCACCAGGTCTCTCACATGGACACAGCACTGAAGGACCCCTGGTAGGAGGATTTTCTCCTATCAGTTTCCAAATCTATAGTTTGCACTTGCAAGTTTGACTTTTTAGACATGTTAAGTGCTCGCAAGTAAAGGGACTTGCTGTAGCTGAGCATTTCCAGGGGCAGAAGGGAGACACACAAGCTGTGACACTGAAACACAGACACTCATGCACTGGGAAAGGCTGGCCCGGCTCTTCCTTCACCAGTCCTTGAAAACAGCGCCAGACACACGCCCTGCACACCTTTGCTTTTCCACTTTCATGCTTCTGCAGAAGGTGGGGAGATGTGCTGACAAAGGCTGGGTGGTGTCAGAGGGTGTCTGTGAAAACAGGAGTTCATGCAATACAGCGCTCAAATGACAGATTAAATAATAATAATAATAAATACCACTATTAATGAGCAGAAGGAGCACATGGAGCCCTGGGAGACACATTAGCTGTTTGAACAAGTAGATATTCCCATCCCTCCCTCCCTGTGTAATCAACATGTATTTATTTCTTTATTTAGCTCAACACTCACCCTTTGAGGAGAAGATGAAAGTGTCAAGATGACCCTCTCCTTATCATGCCCCACACAAGGGAAAGCTTTGAAGATATAATATGCAGAAACACAGGGCTCTCTGGTGACTTCTCCAGATTTAATTAGCCCAACCTTCTGTATGGATCCTTCCTCCCCCTCCAGACAGCCCTTCTTCCCTGCTCCCCAGCCTCACACAAGCTTCTGGACTCATGGGCAAAATAGCAGCTGCTCAAGCCCTCCATTTAATTCAGAGCTTGGCTCTCCAGGATGAGCTAAAAAAATGCCACCCCAAAGATGGAGCTGCTTTTAGCATTATACACGAGCTGCAACTGCCAAGGAAAGTTTATCTTGGAGCCAGTGTGAGCTCTCCTGCTCCAAGTTAAATATTTCCATTTAAAAAGTAGAATGAACTATACTGTGGGACTTCCAATTGCTTCCTGAAATTTTAAGAAGGAATATCTTTAAACATTAATATTTTGTTACAGTGCTGAAGCCTTTCTAAGGGAGGGTTATTTTTTAGAGCTGTGTATTTTTCTCTGCATAATTGGAGTCTCTGATCTGTCCCTGTACTCTGTGCCTCCAAAAGTCACTGTGCACCAGCAACATTCCTTCAACAGCAATCAATAAAAATCCTTCCCTTTTGTCTTCCCTGTTATTCTTGCTGGTAGGAGGCACCTGCAAAGGACACCTGGGTTAAAGCCTTCATGGTATGAGCACTGTCATGTGCTACATCCTCAGTGACCCCAAAGGGCTGCTGAGAGCCAGAGCCACGTCCTGCATCTATTGACACATGCATTGTGCCAGGATGGGTATGGATGATGCCATCCCAGATGGACCAGCAGTGGGGGCTTCCAGCCAGCCAGGTCCTCCCCAGGCCTCAGTGCTGGCACAGCAGGGCTGTGCTAGACCAGGCACCAGCCCTTCTGGGCATGGTGTCCCCAGCCCAGAGCTCCCACCAGGCTGTGTGAGTGTTTCAGGATAGGGCAGGACAACTCCAAACTCTCTGACCCTCTGTTGCTCCACCACTGACACCAGGGAAGCAGCTGTTGAAACAGCAGATCAGGAGAGCAGATTTAATGCTGCTTTCGGGGGATAGGAAGGGAAAAAAAAATTTAAAAAAAAGAAGAAAAAGAGAGAGAAAAATGATGTTGCTTCCAGGCCATTTACATGTTCATTTCTCAAGAGAATGTGACACTTTATCCTTTTTCTCAAATTAACTTCTGTGTCACATGTGGAATAAAAAGAGCCGATAGACAGGAACTGAAACAGTGCAATAAAAAAAGACTGGGAGCCGGCGTGCACGGAGCATATGTTTGTGATCTGTAGGAGCTGGGGGAGGGACAGGAGTGCAGCCCTGCTATGTCAACCATTGTTCAGCAGCTTGGTATGTTGGCTTAATCTTCCAAGGTTTCCCAGAGGTCCTTTTTTCCAGATTTTTTTCTCACCCGCCTTCAGGGCAAACCGAGTGCTTTCCTGAGCAGGCAGTTTGAGCTGTTTAACCATTCACATTCTCACTGAGGATGAAGGACTGGTCCTCGGGTGGTCAGCTCAAGGGGGGCAGCCCCAGGACATGCCCTGGAGGCAGGAGCTGGTCCTTGCCCACAGGCTCAGCACAGGTTTGCCCCAGAGGCACAGGGAGTAGCTGTGCAAAATGTAGCAGAAAGGAACTGAGAAAAGGATCACAGAAAAGAGGGGTTTGTACAGTGCACTAGGCAGGGTGACATTGTGTGACACAGCCCTGGGTTCACACCAGTGGCTCCCACAGCTCCCATCCAAGCCCTTGCACCCACCAAACGACAGGCTGAGAGAGTAGGGGTTGTTCAACCTGGAGAAGTGAAGGCTTTGGGGAGACCCTATGGCACCTTCCAGTGCCTAAAGCAGCTCCAAGGGCGTTGGAGAGGGACTTGGGTCAAGGGCCTGGAGCAACAGGGGAATGGCTTCCAACTGCCAGAGGGCAGGGTTAGATGGGATATTGGGAAGAAATCCTTCCCTGTGAGGGTGGAGAGGCCCTGGCACAGGTTGCCCAGAGAAGCTGTGACTGCCCCATCCCTGGAAGTGTCCAGGGCCAGGTTGGACAGGGCTTGGAGCAACCTGGGCTAGTGGAAGGTGTCCCTGCCATGGCAGGGGGTGGAAGGAGATGAGTTTTAAGGCCACTTCCAACCCAAACCAGACTGTGATGACCCTTTTCTTCCTTGGCTGGCTATGTGCCCTGAGTGTACCTTTTCGAGGCATCCCATGGTCAACACCCTTGATCTACTGGGACATTCTGGTCCCAATCTGCTTTCTAAAGTGTCACTGCAAAAGGAAGCAAGTCCTGCTCTTTGACTGTCACTGCAGTGGGCAGCAAAACCTCAGCTGCGACAGTGGAGACAAGCCCTTAGCCCCGACTGAGTATTTGTTGTTAATAATTCCTGTGACTTTTAAAAATCAGAGGGATTTTTAGGGGGTTGGAGTGGGACAGGGAAGAAAGACAGCAGAATGAGAGGTCATTTCTCTGTGAGATCTGACTTCAGGCTGGCTTAAGCACTGACCTCCACAGCTGTGCTATGGGGAAGTGCAGCCGGCTTCTCTGGGTCACATATGGTTTGGGTTTGGGATTTTCTGGAGACTTTGTGAGTTGTTTCTATTGCTTTGTATACTTGTGCCTTCAGAAAGAAAAATTCACCACCCTGCCTTCACATTTCCCTTCTGCAGCAGCAGAGAATGGGTGTTAAAGCTCATGCCTCCAGCTTCACTTAAAGCTTCATAAACTATAATACCAGTTCTACTCCACTCCCATTCCCATTTCTGGTCAAGATGGCTCTGAAAAAGCACAAGGTCTGAGACAGCAGAAACCTGTCTGTGTCTCAGGCATCCCCATTCCTTGCTGAATGCAGAACTCTGGCTGTGTTTAGGACACCATGTATATGTGTTTTAGGGACCCTCTGCACATCCAGCCCCAAACCGTGTGGGCTGGACATCCATCCCTGTGTCTGAACACCCCCAGTGCAGGAAGCCTGTGCAGGAGGTGACAACCTCAAGCTGCCGTGGATTGACACACAGGGCAGGGCACCCTCAGGCACAACAGGCAGCTGGGAATAATTTGTCTGTCTAGGATTGCAATTAAACCTCAAGGGCCAAAGGTATTTCCGTGCTTTAGTTCAGGGCTTTGTGGTTTCTGGGTGAGCAGCTGAAGGCACCTTTGACCTTGACATCTTGGTGGTGCATTCAAGGAGGGAAGGAGATGTCAGTGTTCCTTCAGGGAGATCCAAGACATTCAGATCACTGCAGCAGTGGGATTTATTTCGCTTGGAGTGTCCATAGCATATTTAGCTCTACCAAAGTTCATCACTGATCAGCCATGAGTGCCTGAGGGAGTGTGGGTGTTCCTGGGACATGATCCCCCTCACAGAACCTGGACATGTGATGTTGGACAAGAGGACTCCCATCCCACACTGCCTATTCCTGCCCAGCACTACTGAGGCTGCAAGACAGCCCTGGCAGAGGATCCCACTCCACAGGGTCTCTGTCAACCTTAGCCCCAGCCTTTGTTCCAACAGCATAAAAGAAAAGCAAAATATTATTATTTGTAGTATTCAAGCTAAAGAAATTTGAGGAGAATTTCCATTTTGAAGAAGCAAATGTACTTGCCACAACAATAGCATTTTTCTATTTTATTTTTCTATTTTGACATTTCAAACGTTTTTGGTTTGTTTTTTTTTCTTTTTTTTTTTTTCTTTTGTTTTGTTTTGGTTTTGTGGGTTTTTGTGGGTTTTTTTGTTTGTTTGGTTTGGTTTTGGTTTTGGTTTTGTTTTCCAAAAGCTTGAAAGAAGGCAGAGGAAAAGAAAAGCTCTCCTTCCCAGCTTCCAGCAAATTCAAATGCAGGACCCTTGCCTTTCCCACCAGCTGTATGTAGGTCAAGTCATGGATGTGCTCTCAGGGACAGGGCTCACAGAGCAGAAAATGGGGCAAGTCTCCCAGTGCCCCTGGTTGGGCCATCCACCCCTTTAGGAGAGGACAGGGGACATGCTGTGTCTCTGCTCTGGCACTGATGCTCTCCCCACACTTGGGACCTGCACTGCTTCAATCACACCAGTCTGGAAAAAAGCCCAAACCCAACCCCGAGGAAATCACAGCTCTGCTGGTTAAAAGGAGCCTCGAAATATTTTCTCCAGATCAATTTCAACTCCTAATCAAAGGCAGCTACAAAGGTAAACTCTGAATTTAAACCAGACCTTAAACCCACAAAGCACTGTTCAGACAGCATTGTAAGAGTGGAAAGTGTTAGAGCAGCTGAGGAACAGCCGGCCGGGGTTTATGTCTGCCCCAGGCCAACGTGTTCCACCCCACCCATGTGGGGCAGAGGGCTTTCTGCATCTTCACCTGCTAAAAACATCCAAGGCTGGAAGTTAAAAGAAATTAAATATTTAGCAATTGCATGAAGGCACCTTGGGATGAAAGTGTTATGGATACGAAGCTGTCATCCCTTCATCATCATATTTTTTATGTAGCTGACATGTGTCTTGTTGGCAAGGCAACTTCTCTGTTTTAAACCAGCCTCATAAATCTCATTAGGATGCCTTTTCTAAACCATCCATGCAAAAAACCAGGAACAGGCACCCACTGGACACCACTCCAGGTCCCTTAGGGCTCTTCTCACCACAGCTCGCAGCAGGAGCTTGTTGGACACTTCCCATTGGGATGTTTCATGATGCCTCCTGAGATACCGACAGCAGGGCCAACACACATACCTGGCTTCAGCAGAAAGGCTCCTGCTGATTTTAAACATGGGCTGGGTTTTGTCCAGAGTTTCCTTCCCCACTATAAACACAACAAACCAAACTCATTCATCAGCCTGTGGCCACGGAGAGCTCTTAACTGGCAAACTCCTCTGGTGTAACTCCAGTTTGGGCAGCCTGGATGGACAAACAGGAGCCATAATTTCCAAAACTGCTCAAGTTTAGATCAGCCCTTACACAGGCAATGCAATGGCACCACCCTGGATGTGCCACCAGAAGCTCCTACCCTGGGAGAGGAGGAGGGTGGGCTGGACATCACACGTTTTAAACTGAGATGCTTTGGTTACCTCAAGGCAGAATTAAATCAAACCCAACTGGTTTCCTTGAAGCAGAGCAGAGCTGTGGGAAACACACAGTTAGGATATATTTTTTTAAATGCACAGTGTTGTATTTCTGGGGAATCTTTAAGTCAAACTGATTAAATAATGTTGCCCTGTAGTGATTTACCCTTTCAAATACCCACTCAAGGAGTAATTCAGCACACTGGCAGCACAACAGGCTTACTGCACATCTCACATGAGCATGCAGGACTTTGACATACTCTCACAGGGGCAATGCCTCCCTCTTCAATAGCCCAACCAATTTAATGTAGTGTTTGCTTTGCTTTGCTGTCCCATATACAATTCCCTTTTTCAAGCACACCACCTCCGTGACATTTGGTGGCATCTGGCCCACAGCTTCTTCTCAGGGAGTCCCATCAGCCTCTGGAGCAGAGATATACCTCATTTTCCTGGCAGCAGAGTCCGTGGGAGCTGCTATCAGCCTTGTCACAGTGTTGGAAGGGAGGGATGAGGGGCTATCAGCCTTGTCACAGTGTTGGAAGGGAGGGATGAGGGGCTATCAGCCTTGTCACAGTGTTGGAAGGGAGGGGGGATGGATGGAGTCCACCCTGCACCCCACAGGCAACCCCTCACCTTCATGTGCACGGGCCTCCCAAATGAACACAACCTGTGAGCCTCTTCAGAGCATCTTCATGCCAGGTACAGGTTCGCAAGAGGTCGGATTTTTAATGGGACCTCAGGTCCCTCTTCCTAGAGCTTGCTCACCACACACTGGTGAAAACAGTCCAGAAATAAGGATCTAGGGGGCAAGGAAGGGGAGCATTTGTTTGAATGGAAACACTCTCCAGCCCTGGTTCTACTGAGAGAAGGCATTTCCACCAGTGAGAGAGGCAAAGGAGACTCCCATGGACCCGAGGCACCGGGTTTGCTCTGTGGGGCAGCTCTGTCACCTCTCTCTTGTCCTCACTTGCTACACACTGGTCACAGGGGCAAAAGGATTAAAGGGAATTAAAAAGGGTGCTGTACTTTGGTCCCTGGCTTACAGCATCCCCAGAGGATGGCAGAGGGCAGGCACACTCAGCTCTGAGCTTTCCCCTGCCCATCCCAAGTCTTCCTGCAGAGGCACCAGCAGGGCTGAAGGGCCATGAAGGACCATGACTCCTCTTTACTGGTGAAAGCAGTTTTTCCAGACCATGAATGATGGTGATACCAAGCCTGATTGGTAAGGTTGCATTTATGTACTTGTGCCCAGGGTCTCATGTGGGGCACACGGTGCCCCTTCCCTCCTCACAGCACACACCAGCGACACACGTGTCTGATGCCAGCGGGTTTAGGAGGCATGTGCAGGGCCAGGCTGCCAGCAGAGCTCCTGAAAGGAGTTTTTTTGGAGGCCATTTATCCAGTTAAACTAAATCCAGCTCCCTCCCAGTCAGCAGCAGGCACCGTACCCCCACAAATGGCTTTTTGGAAGTTGCCCTCCCCCACTTCTCCAGTGCTGCAGGTTTTATCAGGTCTGGGGAGGCCACAGCCACTTTGGGAGCAGAGGAGCCTGTTCACACACGAAAGCTCCTGCCCTGTCTGCAGCAGCAAAACCCCCACAGTATCCAGAGCCTCACACAGTGGTACAGAAATGCTCAAAAGCATCCCTTGCTGCTTTATTTATTCTGGGCATAAACACAGCTGGCAGCACTCATCAGTGGGTGGACAGGTTTCCCCCAGTAACCACGTGCCTCTGCCCAATTAGTGCCACACCACCGGAGTGGGGAAGGAGCACCAGCCCCCACGGCCACAGAGCCAGCTCAGTGTAGCCTGTGGCTACATAATGCATCACACCTCTCCTGCTTCTGCTGTCTTGGGTTAGCTGAACCCCATGAATATTTCAAAAGGCTCTGCCTGCTCAGGATACTATTAATTTTGGAGTCCCTATAATCCAATTCCTTTTCCTCCATGTGGGTGGTGATTATTAATTTCACAAGCTATGCTTCCACTAGCTCCTTCCTAGTCCCTTGTGGCTAAGGAATATTAATCCACATTCATCCTGTCATTCAGCTGCCCAGGAGACTCTGGTGTGAATAGTATTATTATTAATACCACTGCTTCACACGTGGTTACAGCAACTTAAAGGCATATGGGTGGGTTGCAAAGGTCATCTGCAGAATAGCACCTCAATGCTGATGCTCAGAAAAATAAAATAGGGCCCAGGAAGTGCTTTTTTTAGATGTTTCTCCAAGTTCTGGACCTACTGATGCTGGTCCTACCTTGCCAGGGTACGGGGGACAGACCTGTGAAGGTCCAAAAGCAGGAGATGAGCTGCAGCCTTGTCCCAGGCATTCCTGGCAGCCAGGAAGGAGCAAATACTCTTGTCCTTCTGGGGAAATTGGGAGGAAAAAAAAAAAGTTAAAACCCAAATATGATCTCTCTATTTAAATAAATTGCCGTAATGCTCTGGAATGTAATCACTTTTGACACCTCAACCTTATTATCAAATCTACTTGAAATTAAGCAATTCATTTGTGTTCTGCTGGAAAAGCAGAGGGTGGAAGAAGGCAGCTGTTGCACTTCTTTGCAGAGCAAAAAAGCCTTTCCCAGTCAGCCAGGTTTACTCAGGCAGGCAAGACACATTTCAATCAAATGTCTCATGGAGGGGTTTTGACAACACATCAAGGTTTTCTTCAACGTGGGGCATTAAATGGCAGGGAGATAAACAGAAAAAAGAAAGGCAAGAAATGCAGCATTAAATCATAGACAGCACTCGAGGTGCCCCGCTCGCCAAAAAGGATCAGGGCACCCACCAGCTGACAGAGGAAGGAAGGGGCAGGGGGTGAGGCAGCACAGCAGGAACCTCTATGGATCACAGGCTAAATATGTGCAATATCCACCCCAGTGCTGGCAGCCAGAGTTCACACCCCCCTGACTGCTGGGCACTGGCAGGGTTGCTCGGGGGGCTGCTGAGGAGCAGAGCATTTCCACAGCTGCAAAAACTCCATCACCCCGTTCCTCCCTCTCAGCCGACACCGTACGTGCTATTACACCAAGATAAACACAAGTGCAGGCGAGAGCCAGCCTCACACCTGAGCTTGTCTCGTTTGCACAGGGGTTGTCACACAAGCCACAGTGCCAAGAGGCCCCTTGTCAGGACGGTGAAGGTCACAGCATCTGAAACCAGAGTGTATTTCAGTTTTGTTACTTTACACTTTTGGCAGCTAAGATAGGCTGGAGGCTTCACAGATGTAACTACTTTCCCAGTGCTTCCTCCTAGAAGAATGTAGCCTTTCCAAAGTGTCAGCACTTCAGCCAGCACAGCCCCAGCAAACGCACCACCACAATTACAAAAGCAGAGGAGGGAAGGATTACCCCCTCCCAGACCTCGTCCTGAAATGTCTCAGACAAGAAGTCAAATCCCAGACCTGCCGAGTCCCACTTTGGCTGGCAAGTTCTTGGTTTTCCAGATGTTGCACAGCATGGGCTGCCAGATGTCCCAAAATCCCAACCCCACAGCCCCTGCATGCACAGGGTGACTTGGCACGGAGCAGGGACCCAGCTGGGACACATCAGCCTTGCAGTGTGGATGCAGGCAGCCCTCACTGCAGAAGGAGGGGAGGAGGGGAGGGTTTCAGCCACTCCTTTACCTTCCCAAAGAACCATAGAAAGGTTTGGGTTGGAAGGGACCTTTGAAGTTCATCTAACCACTCTGCAGTGAGCAGGGACTTCCTCAACTAGACCAAACTGTTGTTCAGAGACACTCCTGGTTTTAAGCCCTTCCTTCGTTTCTGTTCAAGGCCCCATCACCTGAGCACAGGAGGTTCACATGAGCTGCCACAGTGGGGATAGAGTCAAACACTTCCTGTCCAGCAGAAAAGCTCTGCTAGATGGTTCAACATAACACATGGCTTCATTGAAGCCACTACAAGTTTTCCAGACCTTCTCCAGAGGTCTGGAGAAGAGCTGTGTCCTGGGTTGTCATGTCACAGAAGCATCTGAACTCTGCGCTGCTCACTCATGATTTGAGCTATGTGAAACACACTGTCCACCCATACCATCATTTTGACAAGTGGAGCTAATCTGGGTGACTCTATTGCTGTTATTAGTGTTTTGGATACTGTGCCCTGCCCTAAATGAGCTTAATTACAATTCATGCACGTTGCAGATTAATGGTAGGTGGAGAAAGGAAAACTATTAATGTCTTATCTGTGCTGCTGCAAAGCAACGGGCAGACTGAGCAGGCTGGATGGGGCTCGGAGCAACCTGGATCCCACGGCAGGGTGATTGGAATGAGGTGGTTTTTGAGGTCCTTTCCAAGTCAATGCATTCTGTGATTCTATGGCTCTTTCACTTTAGCCCTAACAGAGCAATCTCCTCCCCTGCACCCGCTCCTGAGAGCACAGCACGTGGCAGGGCAGTGCCAGACAGGCTGCTGTGTCTCTCAGCAAGTACTCGAACCAATTACACGTATGTGAGTACATTGCAAATTCTTTACAGCTCCAGTAAATCAATTTTTCATAGAGCAGGAGGAAGAACTCAGTGCACTGACAATAATGTTACAAACCTTTCAACACTTCTCTGCGCAGCACTCACTCTGGGGTTCCCACAGCAGCCCACACCAAGCCTGCCGGAGCTCAGGAAGCGTTTGGACAATGCTCTCAGGCACATGGCATGATTTTTGGGGTTGTCTTGTGCAGGGCCAGATAATCCTTATGAGTCCCTTCCAACTCAAGATATTCCATGATTCTGTTATTTTCCTTCTGTGGGTGTTGGGATGGAGCCATGAGCAGGAGCCCCCTCAGGGAAGCGGATTCAGGGTCAGCATATCCTGTACTTGGAATATACTTTATAAAAAATAGAGGGGGTCAAGTGAGGGGCTTAATCTTATCTATCCCCTTAAACCATAATTTTGCTGCTGAGTCCAGTACAGGTACAGTTGGGCACTGGGAAGTCTTTTTATTCTGCTCATGAGTGATACCTGAGGGAGTGAGTTGGGTTTGAGAAGTGATTTAGAGCCTAAAAATTAGTACTTTAAGTGATACAGGCCCTTAGGAATTAGAAACACATCAAACCTCATTTATATTGAGGTTCTTGTACATGTAAGTGATATTTCAATAACATTTGAGACTTATTCTGATGCTCATTATGGGGTGGAGTGGGTCAATGGATGCCCTAAAATGTCTTAGCAATCCTTCTGGGGAACAAGGGGAAACAAAGCCTTCGGTCCCTCATCTCGTGGCTTCTCTTGAAAGATTATTAGGAAGTCCAAGGAACCTCTTAGGCTGTGGCTGGGACTTTGTGAAGGTCCTATTTTAATGTGGTTTACACAGACAGGCATGGAGACCTTCATCTTCAATCCTGCATGTGCTCTCTGACCTGAGCCTGCCCTGAGCACCCAGTCACAGGACTGCTGCATCTCCCTGTTTTAATGGGACTTGACCCATTTCAGGAGTCTTGAAGGATGGAGGTGCCAGTCCAACAAGGAACCTCTCCTTTCGGTCCAGGAATGTGCTAAAGCTCCCTCTGAAATTACACTGCCATTCATTAGAGAGGCAGAGGTTTGAACATGTCCTTAAGTGTTGGCCTTAGAGGTATTTAAGCAGCTGATCATTACTTCTACATGTAAAAGGCAATAAAAAGGAAAAATTAAGCCAAGAGTGATGATCTCACTTGCTTTATTAAGAGAGCCATTAATTCTGGCATGATGTGGGTTGATAAAGCCTGCTTTCACACCAGCACTGCTATTGTCTGCAGCAGTCACAGGGAATGGCTGGTTTGGCTCCAGCCTGGACGGTGCAGCACACAGGGGGAGATCAGCACCCAGACCCAGACTCCTCCTCTCATGGGGTCTGCACTCTGAACAGAGGAAGGGAGCAAAGCTTGGAGGTATAAAGTGGGGGTTTAATCTTATTTTACAGGCAGGGAAGGGGAGGTATAAGGGTTAAAGAGAATATTTGGGAAAAGTTTGAATCCAGTCCTCTTTCCCCACAAAAGGACAGAGAGTTCCTCTGCAAGCCTGAGCTAACTCAGGAATTTTCCTACTGAATTGCATTGTGATTGTAGCCCAGTTCCTTAAACTCTGTCTTAGTGTCCCTGTTAGAGATTATAGTCCTAGACTAACTCAGCATTAATGCATGGTAGATTGCAAAGTACTTTTTTGTTTGCTCTCTAAAATTAGCAACAACAAAACGCCCTGTTGCCATCACAGTAGGGACAGAGTGTAGATAGCAAAGTGCAGCAAACAGCACCAGTTGCAAGAGCAGACCCTTTTCTGCTCGAGTACACCCTGGTTTTGGCATCAGAAACAACGCTTTCATGGACTTCCAGGTGTGAAGAGGCTGAATAAACACTGGTTTCCTTTGGCCTACCTCCCTGTTGCTCCGAATGGAAATGCACTGGTTTATGCAGCGTGTCCAACCTGATGGACCGAGGGGTGCAGTGCCCTGCACCTCCTGCTCTCTTTGCCCACCCAGCTGTATGAGACATAGAAACAGTTACATGTTGTCTCCATGCCTCTCCACTGCCTGAGGAATGTTTTATTAAGCATATTACAGCCATAACACCGTCTTGTTGGGATATTTCCTGGCAGTTAGCATCTTGCTGGATCAAATACCTTCAGCTTTGCCTGTGGCCCTCAGTCACCTAATTGCCAGGAAAAATACCCTCTCTGTGGGCAACTACAGTTTAATCAGTGAAGCTTTTCCTGGGCATAGGACTGGGAGACTTGCTTTCTAAGAAGCACCTTTGCCCCTGCCTACTCACGCCCATAGCACTGGGGGGTGGAAACAGCAGCACGATATCCAGGTAAGCCAGCCCAGCAAGAGCCAGGTACTGCTCTCACTCACCCAGCAGGAGAGGATGGGATTCCTGAGGAGTAAGATTGTCCTAAAAATTAATGTTTTGCACTCTAAAATGTACCTTTGGTGCACTAGTCTCCTGCCAGACAGGTTTTGCTGTATCAGCCGTGTGCTGATCATGGACCAAGCCACAAGGAAGCTTGTCTGATGGTAGCTGTGAAGCTGGGTAAGCTTAAAAGACCGGAGGAGTTTGGTACCCAAATTTCCATCAGTTTGCACCCTCAAGGCCCTTTCACAGCAGTAGGTGAGTGGAGATGGGAATGTCCCTGAGTGCTCAGGAAGGCTCAGCTGTGTCTCTGGTGAAGCTGCTCACGCCGTACCTGGTGCAGCTGCACTGCCCAGTGTGCTCCCACAGCCTTGGCACACCTGGAGCTGGCAGGTCACAGGGCTTATTCCCACCAGGAATGCTGCACCCACCACCCCTTTTCACAGGCTGCAGACACACACTTGGGCCCTTGCACATCAGCTTTTGTGCCTTGGAGCAGCCTGGGACACATTTAGTTTGTTAATCTTGATGCAGTGTACCTCCCTCCAGCCATGTGCAGTGGTGTCAGTAATGTCATGGAAACACTGATTTCTCCTTATGTCCCTTCTCTGAGTCCTGCTCACCTTGCTTCACCCAAAATGGTATGTGAGGTAAGGAAAGGCCAAACATCTTACAAGAGATTCACAACAAATCCCCGTGTTGAGCTGCTCTCCCAAAACCTCACTGCATTTAGTGGCAAGAAATGAAGAAGAGTAGGTTTATATGGGATATTGGGAAGAAATTGTTCCCTGTGAGGGTGGGGATGCCCTGGCACAGGTTGCCCAGAGAATCTGTGGCTGCCCCATCCCTGGAAGTGTCCAAGGCCAGGTTGGACGGGGCTTGGAGCAACCTGGGCTAGTGGAAGGTGTCCCTGGCCATGGCAGGGGGTGGGAACAAAATGATCATTAAAGTCCCTTCCAAGCCAAACCATTCTGTGATTCTGTGAGATACAATTCTCCAGGGTGCTTTTTTCTGGAGTTAGAATTCAGGTTCCTATAGGGAAAAAAGGCATCCAAAGAGTAGCTGAGGACAAAACTCTTATTAAAATGGAGTGGGGCTACAGCTCTTCTTGCTACCCAGGCATGGAGAAGGTCACTGATGGAAAATCCTAAGCCCTTCCTCTGCCACGCAGCAGACTCTGGCTTCACTCAGCCTCTCCTCCAGCTCTGGTGTATGTAGAGAGAGGAGAACACGCAGCAGCCACAGCAGAAATTACAGGACATATGGGACTGAAAATGATCATTTAATAGAGCTGACCCAATCCATTCATTACTTAATGATTTCATTGATAACTGCAGCAGAAAGCTGATAAAAGCACAGCCCTGGCCTATAAACCACCTTTTTCTCTATTTATTAAGTACAGTGACACAACATATTGAACTGAATATACTGGAATGTAAATAGGGCATACTTTAGTATACAGGTAATTATTGCATTTAATAACTATTACTACTATAGGTATCTTAATTTAGCACCACTCATGTGAACAGAGGCAAAACAGGGTGTAAACAAGTGCTGGTGTGAGCAGCTGCTCCTGTTAACAGACATGAATCCCTTCACCCCAGCAGAGAGGAAGAGACCACAGCAGCTGCTTCATGCTTCCCCTTCATTATGTTCACCTTTCTCAGTGCTCCACCCCAGCACCAGTCACTGCTGTTGCTAAACCATCCCGGGGTCTCAAGTGAGCCTGTCTGGTCACACTCCCAGGGCTGTCCCACCATAGCCAGCTCATCAGGTTGAGCTGCAAATCTATCACAGACTATCAAACCAGCAGGAATGAGGAGGGAACCATAAAACACTTCGCTGACAGCAAACATGTTTTGTATTCGTTTAGGAAAGGTAGTGGGGATGATTTGTTACTATTTGTCTTTACCCTTTCAGGAAAACCTTGCTTTCCCCTGCCTTGGTTTGGTGATCCAGTGCTGACAGCTTGGTGTGGTACCACCTCCGTCAGTGCCAAGGGCTCTCGCGGGGCAAAGCTGGCCAGGGCAGGGTCTGCCTTGGGGCATCTCACTGAAACACTCCAGTGTAACACCAGGCAGCCACCTCAGTTCATCACTGCTCCCTATATCCCAGTGGGAGTGATTCTCACTTTCCCACTGCCTGAGCAAACAGCCCATGTTTATTTTTGGAATATCCCAAGGGGGCTGCAGAGCAGGACAGCGCCCAGCAGAGCTGAGGGGGCTGGGGGCACTGAGAGCCCCCACAAGCCTGGTATAATGCATATAGCAATGCAACTGCTGAAGCTGCCTAGTACCCAGCCTGGCCTTCCTAAGAGAAGGTGTTAGGACACAAGGAAGTTTAGAGCCTTGTAGAACATCCTGTTGTCAAACAGGTGATGCTGCACCAGCAAAATATTTTGGGAGCATTGATGCTGCTCACAGCTGTGTCTGGAAGAGGGTTATTCTGCTCTTTATGTCTCTTGTAATCTGCATTGATGTTGTGCTGATGCAGGTGCTGACAGTGTCTCTTCCCTCTTCCTTCCCCACCCCTGATTCTCTCCCCCCTCTCAGTCCTACTGCTGAATAAATTGCAAGACCAGGGTTCCTGTCCTGCAGAAATTGGTAGGGAAATGTATTTGTTAGGAAGCACTGAGATTGTGTTAGACATCCAGATTATGGGTGCAATTTGAATGGCAATACATTTTGACAAGATGCTATTATGTATTTATTTGCACAGGGTATAATAAAGATGACAATCAACAGATTGTGTCAGAAGTGGGGATGTTCAGAAAGGATTCCAATTTAGCAGAAGAGTTGGTGCCTTGTTAACTTCTGACACCTGAAAACAGCTCCCAGATTCTCTCAGGTTGCCTTGGCCAGACTGACACACCACATTCATTTATCTCATCTTGGTACAATGGTCACAACTAACTGTTTAATGCTTTGGAGGAAAGAGATGTGAGAGAGATGTAAAGGTTCACAGTAACCCTATTTCATCTTCCTTCTGCTCCTCCCTGCCTCAAGAGGTCCAGGTCTTCAAAGCAGAGGTGAGCCTGTGACAGTGCTACAGCTGGAGGAACCTGCACATCCTGCAAGAAAACATTCCCACAGAATTTCAGGGATACCGAGAAAGTCCTTTTGAGTCTGTGTCAGTGGCTGACAGTGACTTTCAGCTACAAACATGGATTTCTATTAGCCCAAGGTGACAATGCCTGTGGCACCTTTATGGGCATCTTCACAAGAAATTCTCTGGCAAACCCTCTCTCAGAGATGAAGGCTGGTGCCCTCTCACAGGGGTGCTGTGTGCCTCACACAGGTACGATCCATCTGTCCTGAGCTGTTCTTATCACACAGATGGGCACTACTGCCTATCCTGCTGATATCAGTTTCTAGAGAGCAACTCACTCTGTGGTTTCCATTGGGGAAACTGAGACACTGAGTTTGGGTGTTATCCTTTAAGTTATACCAATATGAACTTTTGGTCTTTAGCCACACTCAAAGCAAGCAGATGAAAATCCTTGTCACTCTCTCCAGATGCAGTGGTGGGGATGGCAGCTCACCCAGCCAGCCCAACCCCTTGCACCCTCTGCCATCGCTGCAGCAGGTCCCTGCCAGACCCAGCACTGCACCAGCTTCTTGTGTTCACATGATTTTCCAAACTTTGGATTTGCCTTGCACGGATGTGCAGTCCTCCCTGTTCCAGGGAGTTAAGGCAGCATCTGGTCTGCAGTCAGGCTCAGCTTCTGTATCTGACCGTGGGTACACCTTAAAGGAGAGAAGATAACACACACCGCCCTACAGTACATTTCACTTTTCATCCTCCTAATGAATGAAGGCTAATTAGGGATTTCTAATTTCCACTGTTTATATGAAGCACTTTTGCTTTATTTCCTTTTAACTCTGTCTCCAGAACCAGCAGGAATTCACACAGCCCCTGGTGCCTCTATGCAACAGGAAATACAATCAAATAAGGAAATTTATGTAAACCTTGGTTTTGCAAGAGGAAGATGTGCTCCTGTGTGCGAGGGGGCAATGAATAGTCTCTCATAATGTATTCCTCATTGCTTTCCTCTGCCTTTGCAGACAGTCAATACCCTTGAGAGAAGTTAATTAGATCCGCTTCACTCTGTTTGGTCCTGAACACTGAATACAGGGGAGAGGGAAATCCCAGCAAAGCAAATTGACTCGATTAGAGTAAGAGACCACTGAACAATTGTTCCCATTGTCTGTGATCACAGAGGATGATCTACTTGAAAAGCAAGCATGAAAACGTTAAAACAATGATTTAAAAATATTTGTGCAAAATCCCAGTTCAGAAACAGAATGTCAGTGGCAACTTAAAAGGAGCTGTTTTCAAAGGTCCCAGTGTAAACACTGTGTTTGCAGAGCTTGATGCCTCTGTGTGGAGTTGTTTGAAACCACTCACTGCAGATAGTGGTATTTCTAAGTAACCATTTGCATATCAAACTAATGAAGGTGATTGTGTGTACAAAGCATGTGCATTTCTGGCTGTATCTCTGTAGAACTGGCTGAATGGATTGAAAATGTACAATAAAATCACACTACATGTGGGTTGGAAAGCTGAAAACTTGGGAACACCTACCTCTGGTTTAGCTTCCAACAGGCAGCTTACAATTACAGTAAGCATGTACTGTATTTTAACTATCACCCCTTAGATATGGACTGGCCAGCTTTGGGGACAGTGATTAGGACTAGTCTGTATCAAAACTCCCAGTTGCCTTTTTTTTAAACCAGCAGATTTCACATAAAGTCCCAAATCAGGGCCCCATGGAACCTGTGCAAACATGAGTGACCTTATCAAATCCCAGCCCGCTGTTGTTGACCTGGCTGCAGTTAAGGTGAATGAACATCAAAATGAAGGAAACTTGTCTCAAGTCATCAAGTCATCCGTGGAAAAACTCAGACCCTGAGTTCCATCAGCCCCACTCAGCTGCCTTTCCTTCCTGGGATAGGCAGTTATGCAGTGCAATCCCCAAAACATGCCCTATAGGGCAGAAAAAGCCTTTCTCTATGAGGACAAACCTCTTCAAGGGCTTCAGTGTCACAATTGAGACAATTTTTAAAATGTTTCTTCACATGTTAAAAGACAAATGCATCCAGGTGTGCCCGTAGGTACCAGTGCTCCTTAGAACAGATGAGCTGTGGGCAGTTTTAACCACATTTGACATAGGGTCAGAAGTCTCAGAGGCACTTAACTCCTACCAGTGTTGTAACTTGGGGCATGACTTGCAGAATGGTGTCAGCCAAAGCCCAGTCGAGTAACTGTCGAGTGCAAGCTTGCTGGGAAAAGCCAGGGGACAAACTCAGCCTCTGGGAGCACAATCCCATTAGAGACAATGAAATAAAACATTGTCTGTGAGGTACAAAGTGCTCACTGGTATTAGGAGTAAGTCATCTCATAGGAGATACTCAGAGTATTGTACTGAAGCTCAGCACGGGGAAGCTTTGTTATTCCTAGTCAACTGAACCAAAGGGTAATGGAAATGACCTTTGGGATTAATTGGAAATGATGGATGTTTGCCTGTTATACAACACCTGGTGCAGACACAGAGCAAGAGGAATTGTGTGTCCACCAGCTAAAGCTGAAGGGAGACCTTTTACCAGGAAACTCCACCCCATCTCCTGCCCTGGACCCATCACTTTGGGTAAACACCATAAATTAACCCTTCGGAGGAGATGAGTTGGATGACTCAAGAGAAAACAAATCACCTGAAAATACAATTTCATGGATGCACAATGTACATGTTATGGTCTTCCTTGGTGTCACTGTTAATCCATCACACTGGCCTACATCTGCTGCCTCGGGGTGAGCAGTGCTGCACCGGCTCCTGCAGGCCTGGCTGAGGCACTCCCTCCCTCAGCCTGCTTCTTCCAGCAGGACCAAGCTGGCATCAGGACTTCTCCAGGCACATTTATTAGTTTTGGACAAAAATCATGCTCCTGTAATTCATGATTAGTGTGACAAAAGTGTCCAAGGGAGGTACTGGATGAGTCCAGTCCCATTGTGTTACCACCCTATCCTAAATCTTTCCCTCACTTTCGGGGCCAGAGATTCTCAGCACCTGCTTTGCTTCTTTATTTTTACAGAATGGTTTGGGTTGGAGGGACCTTAAAGCTCATCCAGTTCAAACACCCCTGCCCTGGGCAGGGACACCTTCCACTAGCCCACATTGCTCCAACCCCTGTCCAGCCTGGCCTTGGACACTCCCAGGGATGGGGCAGCCACAGCTTCTCTGGGCAACCTGTGCCAGGGCCTGCCCACCCTCACAGGGAACAAGTTCTTCCCAATATCCAATCTAAATCCATCCTCTGCCAGTTTGAAGCCGTTCCCTGTTGTCTTGTCCCTCCATCCCTTGTCCCAAGTCCCTCTTCAGCTCTCCTGGAGCTCCTTTAGGTACTGAAAGGGGCTCTAAAATCTCCCTGAAGCCTTTTCTTCTCCCAGCAGACAATCCCAGCTCTGTTAGCCCATCTTCACGGGAGAGAAGTACTTCTCTATACTTGTATATATATATACACACATCCACACACATATAAATATATTTATATGTAATTTTTCTATATATTTTTCTATAGATATAATTTTTATATATATAATTTTTATATAGATGACTATATACAGTTTGCATATATACAGAATATGTACATATTATATACATAGTATTTTTCTATACTTGTTTCCTATCAAAGCTTTATACCAGCAGCCACCGCCCCTCTGGGGTAGGATTAGATTCATATTTGTCTGAGCCCTTACTAACAAGTTTCAAAATGCCTCTTGGAGGGCTAGAGCCCCAGCCCACTCCTTGAGAACAAACCCTGAAGATGCTGCTCCCGTGGAGGCAGCAGGGCCATCAGAAGAGCTGGCTGTGTGCTGCTGTTGCTTTCCAGAGCCAGGCACGAGTACTTATTTCAAAAGGAATGCCGAAGGGCAGTCCTTAAGAAAATAAACAACCCACTCCAAATCTGAAAGGAAAGGCTGCGTCCTCTGGAACAAACTCAATACTGGAGAACAAGGTGAAAAAGTAGCATCACCCTCAGGCTCAGCTTTGTTTTATCAAAGCTTTTTGTTGTAGGGGATTATTTTAGTGTTTCTGGGGTTTCTTTTTCTCTCTTTTTTTTTTTTTTTTCCCCCACTAGTAAGCTATCACCTTCTTTTCTCATGCCTGCAAATCCTGCCTTAGAGAAGCAGTGTTCCTGGGCAGAGGGCAAAAGAGAGGGAAACAGTGAGGATTATATTTGCACTTTCCATCTTGGCCTTTTACATTTCTGCTCCCTCATCAGGGCACATTTAATTCCCAAAGCTCATTTCTTCTAAAAACAAGCTCATCCACTCTCAAGAGCGTTGCACTGTGCTGGTCCCAGAAATAGCAGCTTCCAGCTGTGCCTGCAGCCCCTGTGCTGGTGTGAGGTGGGCTGGCACTCTGGAGCACAACCAGCCTTTCCAGAGCTCTGTTCTGCATGTGGAGGCTCATGGACATTGGTCCAGCCATTCCTGAAGATGCCCTTTCATCTGTGAGGCTGACACCACATCAGTTCTGTTCCTGGCATGGGGTTTGTCCCAAATATCACATTTAAATTTCCATGTGTTTCCCAGCCCCTGGATTAGCCGAGTGTTCTTGAGTTTTGCCCTTTTCAGCATTGTGTGCTTTCATAGGCTCGTTCACCTCCTCCTGTACCCCCAAAGTCCCACTAACCTCTGGAGAAAGGGATGGAATCTAACTAATAAAAATAGGAAATACTGGAAAGGTCAAATCACACTATTAAAATAAATTACCATAATTCAGAGTGTAAATCAGGCATTAAAATGATGATATGTTGCAAGACAGAGAGTGACATTGGACCTAAAAATGGCACAACGTTAATGCAGTCTGAGGTCAAAGATCTGACTGGGAAATGGTAAACATTTTATAACTACACCCTTATCCCTATAGTTGTGTGGTGTTCTGAGACTGTCACATCAGGGATTACTGAAGGATGGAGCAGCACATTGAGCTATGATTTATTTTCCATACTAAAGACTTCCAAGCCAACAAGTGGGGGCAATTGAAAATAGAGATACCAGGAGCACCAGATAACCTTTAAATGGTTACCTCAAGCCTTCAACAGCTCACTGATTGGAGAGGGTGACATTTATGCTGCGTGATGGGGTAGCATCTTCTGAGCCTCTCCCTGTGGCTGGGGCAGGGGACACTTAATGCATTAATAATGGCATTTACAGGGATGGCAGGAAGGTCCTACTGTACAGGGGGCTGAGGCTCTGTGAAGATTCATCGTTCCCCCCCCACCCTCAGCCCACAGTATGACCTCAGAAATGCTCATCAGGCCTTGGCCTTGACGAACAGCACCTGGACTGAGCTGCTCTTGTGCTGATGAGAAACAGCGGCTGCTCCCAGGAACTGGTGCTGCCTAAAGGACTCCTGGTGTTTAATATTCAG
>JAYRBT010000051.1:8835317-8866131 GCA_036023395.1 Myiotriccus ornatus | reverse complement strand
CTGGCACAGGCTGCCCAGAGAAGCTGTGGCTGCCCCATCCCTGGAAGTGTCCAAGGCCAGGTTGGAGCAACCTGGGATAGTGGGAGGAGTCCCTGCCCATGGCAGGGGGTTGGAACAAGATGACCTTAAGGTCCCAAACCATTCTGTGATTGTATGATTCTGTGACATTTTGGGAAAGCTTGTGGGACTTTTCGTCTCCTTTACTGAGAGTGGTGTCCAGTAGCCGTGATATGGGTGATAAAAAGGACTGGGGTACCTTGGTAGTTGTGCTAATGGAGCAGATTATGATTGTGCCTTTTCTGGGATTCTTCGTCCTTGCTCTGAGTCATAAGGAGAGCTCTGCTGTCCCAAGGAGGAGCAAACTGTTTTTCCCCACTGTTAAGCAGGGTCAGGTCAGGTGTGCAAATTTTCTTTTCAGTCAACACACACCAGTGGAGGCAGAAAGGCCCAAGGCTACCCCAGTCCATTTTTCACTCAGGAAGATGTCACCAGAAGTGGAAAGGTACAAATTAAAAGAAAAGATCCTTCAGAATAAAGTCCTACTGGGGAGAAAAGCTGGTTTACTGGTCTGGCTCTTAATGCACCACTGAAATCACTGAATGCTGCTGGGGGCACAGCCCCTGGAAAAGACAAGAATTGCCATCCAAGCCAGGAATTTGTAATGTTTCTCTAGACCTCTCTTCTCTTTCCCAGAGTGGGCAAAGCATTTTTTCCACAGTTTGTCTGCAAATACTTGCATTTACCTTGGAAACAGACCCAACCTAAGAGATGTGCTGGGTGCTTGGGAGACCTTCTTCTCTGGTCATGACAGGACTCCAGATGCAAACGCCTTTGTAACATGGATGCACACGCAGCCCTGCATGTGCCCAAAGGAGCCAGGGCCCATTTGTCCTGCTAAGAGAGGACTGTGGAAGAAACAGGATTTGAATAGTGCATTTTTAAATGACACATAAACTGCAAAAAGACCACCATAAGACAGGCACACTCATCTCCTGGATTGGACTCAGCTTGATGCAGCTCAGCCCTGTTGAGTCCCATCATTATGTTTGAGAGTATTAATCTGAGGCTGCAGAGGCCTTGATCAGATGCACAGCTCCTGAACCACCAGGGAGCCAGGCTTGCAAGAAAGCTGTGATCTGAGATGCCACTTGAGCAGCACCTCAGCAGCTTTTTCTTCCAGAGGTTGTAGGCAAGTGGCACTTCCTTTTGTTTTAGCTACAAAGACAATGGGCAAAGCGTTTGGCTTTTCAAAGGCTAACCTGGATGATGACAAAAGCTTGTGACATGGGAACTTGCTATTCAGAAAGACTGCATAAAAGCCTTTTCATCTTGAAAAATGAAGAGTACTGCAGCAGAATCAGACCCACCTGCCAGGCAGTAGCTGTGGATGGCTCTCCCTGAACAGATTGCAACAAATATGGACACACTGGAACGGAAAAGCTGTCTCCTGAGATTTCTGTGCCAAACACCAGACTTTGCTTGAGAGGCAGGTTCATGTTCTGTCTCTGGCCACCAATAGCATGGACAAGCCTCTCCTTTCTGCCCTGGAATGCTATTGCAGAAACAAAGGAGGATTAAGCCAGGCATTTTACAGCCAGGTATGTTGCAGTAACCCAGTGCTGGCAGGGTGGAAGATGCATTCACTGGTCACATATTACTAAGGGATTTGGAAGCAACTTCTCATGCAGCAAGTCTTACCACCTAACAGAGCTCCAGAGAGAGGAGCACCAGGGGCCACTGCCATGTCCCATCAGAATTTAACCCCCTGCAACCTCTTAATTTGTAAAACAAGGGAATGCTTCCTTTTCCTGTTGAGTTTACAGAGATTTCAAACCTCTCCCTGTGGGTCTCCCTCCTAAACATGCACACGGCTCCTGTCACTGCAAGCTGCATTCGAGAACCTCCAGGCTCCATCATAACACAGACAGCAGGAAAGACACTGTGCCTGGAGCATGAGAAAACGTTGAGTTGGAAAGAGAGAGAGAGAGGTTACAAAGGAGACATGAAGTTGTTTTCTTGCCCTTCAGGGCCGTGTCTACATGAGCCAATTTAATACCTATTACTAGAAGTATTAGCGCAGACAAGGCTTAGGTATCTCCATGGAGCCAAATTACATGCCCTGAGCTGGCATTTCTTTTTCCATCCTCCAGCTGTAATGCCTGAATCATGCACTCATCGAGGGGAATACATCCTTTTCCATTGTCCCAGCCTCCTGAGGGCTTTAAAGCCCTGATGCCTGCCAAAGTAAACTGTCTGTGGCTGCCATGCAGCCAAGTGTCAGGAAATGTTGACTCATCCCTTGCACCAGGGCCATGCTGATAACACTGTGGGTGGTAGGGCTGGGAAGGGACAGAGGCTTCCAGGTGTGAGTCTGAGCAGTTCAACAGGCAGAGAGAGGAGCCCCCAGCTGAGCCACTGATGGGTATCCAGCTCGCAGGTGCCACAGCACCCACAGGCTAGGGCAGGGGGATTTTTAAAGCCTGTCTATTAGTTTTAATTCCAGCAGTAACTATATGTAAAGGGACCAGGCCACCTCCACAGTGGCTCTGCTGGGTACTCTTGGATGTGCCAGATGTGGTGAGGGAGGATGGGCCACACGTCCCAGTGTTTCCCCAGCTATCCTGCCTATGGATCATGGATCCAGCGTTTCCCCAGCTATCCGGCCTGTGGATCATGGATCCAGCTTTTCCCCAGCTATCCTGCCTGTGGATCATGGATCCAGCGTTTCCCCAGCTATCCTGCCTGTGGATCATGGATCCAGTGTTTCCCCAGCTATCCTCCCTGTGGATCATGGGTCCTGCTGCAGACAGCTGGAATATTTTGTCTGCACAGAGGATATCAGAGTAGAGAGTTCAGCACTCCTGAAACATGGGGCAAAGAGCTTAAAGTACTGACCAGGGGCTGCTTAAGAGCAGTCAGCAGGAAGCATTTGGCTCAGGGCCTGGGTTGAATTTAGCCTGTCTGAGCCAGGGCTGCGCCCGTAGCTCACTGCCAGCAGCTCCCATGGGAGCTCCTGGGAACAGCCCAGGATTAGCCCAGTCCTCTCTGCAGAGGGCAGGACTGCTGTGCCAACAGCAGGACAAGGTGGAAGGTACAAACTTGCTCAGGGATGGAAGGTACAAAGTGGCTGCTTGCTGCTACACAGAAACCACTCCTGGAGCCCCATAGGTCACCTCCAATCTTCTAAAAAATGTTTTTAATGACTCATATCGTGTCCTTCAGATGAGGCGTTAAACCAGGCTCCCCCGAGGGTATCCAAGTGGGAGTTTAAGGCTGCACAACACTTTTTCAAAAGCAAAAAGGATGCAGCAGAACTGGAGCAGAGTCAGAGGCACCATCTCACTCTCTCTATCAAGCAAGCTGAAGCAGCACACTCTGTGCCTGAACTGCTGCTGACACCATGGGAGACACAGCTCCCTGCTTGGTCCCTGAGCACAGACAGCTCATGCAGAGGTAAAGTGTGTCATATTCACGAGAGGCTTCCTCAGGAGACACGGTCCTCTCCTTATTCCCAGGTTGTTTTATCTTCTGTTGCATTGTGCAGGCACAGGGACATTTGAGAAATGCAACAAGTCTCCCCCAGCTGAACACAGCTGTGTTTGAATAAAGGCTACCTGAATAAACCAGGAATTTCCACTGCAGGAGATACGATTTCATTTCTGAGGAGGTACTCTGGATCTGCCAGCACTGGGTATTATTCAAGCACTTAAAACAGACGCCCCCAAAGCAAAAGGAAGACTGTAGGTGCCATTCATTCAGCAGGCAGCATCAGTACTTGCCCCTCCTCCACTCCCCGGCAGCATGGAGCCAGAGCAAATAACAGCAATAATACAAGGCTGTAAACTCTGGAAGAAAGCAGACATCTGTTGCCCATCAGATATTACACCTTGGTGACCATGCAGCTCAGTAAGTATGAAAGAGATTACTTATACTTTGACAGCATGGCTGCAGCACATAAATAGGGAGCTTTGTACAGCAGGTTGGAAAGGAAGAGCTACAAACAGCAGGAGAAACCACCATTTCACCTGCGAGGATGTGTCCATGTTGCTCCTATTGTTGCTGTGAGACAGTCATGGCAGAACAGCTGCAGGCTGATGAAGAGCATATGGACCGTCTTAGGCAGCCTTGATTTCACCTGGGTGCCATTAATCAGCATCTGCTGCAGTGCTGGGGGCAGCCCAACCTCCCATGGGCTGCACACAAAGCCCTTGGAGGTGGTTGTATCTTCAGCATCAGTTCTCCAGTGCCAAGGCAAACATTATGTTGACCTGTCCAGCTGCCTACTAGACTTACTTATGTTCAACTTTCTTTCCTCTTTTTCACCTCTCTTAGTGTCCAAAGACTGCAAACAGGAATCACATCTAGGCAGACCGAAATACCTCCCCTCGAAATCCCAAATTAACTTTTTGTTGTGGCAGCAGAAGGGGCTCACAAAACAGTGAGCAAAACCAGGCATGGAGAAGGCCCAAAGGTTGGGAAACCTTTTAGGGCTGACAGTTAATGGTGATGAAGAATCTGAGTAAGTGAAAATTGTGGAAGCCAGAAGTTTTCCTCATTTCTGATACAAAAGCAATGAAGTTTTCACTGGAGCTGGGGTGAGGAATATAAAACCCAGTAATTCATGGTATCAGATTATTCCTTTTTTGTGTCTTCTTCAGAAGTAGCTGGGGATTGCAAGTCTGCAAGAGAAAAACCTGGAGCAGAAACCTGATCCAGCAAAATTTATGTTTTTATGCAAGTTTAAACAGAGGCCCCAAGTCCGAAAGTCTCATCCCACTGTCCAAACTCTCTGAAATAAGTCTTAAATGATGCACAAATAAGACAAGTTTCACATCTCATTTTTCTTCCCCCAGTCTCCTCTCAGGAGGAGACAGATGTAAACCAACTCCTGTAATTCCAGCCAAGCCCTTGCTCTTTTGGAGGCACAGCAACAGGGACTTAAGCCCCACTCTGTCTTCTGGAAAGGAGATTTTGGACATCACCTTCTGGCAGATGGTATCACCCTCACAGCTGATTCTGTCTTTGCTGAAGCTGGACCACAAGGTCAGGGCTTGGAGGGGAGGTTTGGGTGCCCAGGTCCCTTTTTTTTTGTGTCAGCTCTGTCAGATCCAGCAGATGCAATGCAGAAGACACAAGAAAATACACGTGTGGAAATCGGGCTTCTGGTCCAGCCAAGTCTGAATTATGGGTTGCTGACATGAGCCCTGGATCATGCAGCATTGATGCTTAAGCATCTATCTTTAAAGAAATGAAATAATGGAGGTGTTATCCACCCTGTTTTATAGCAAAGCTTCTCAGTCTAAAGGTTTTCTCTTCCCTGCATGATCCTACCCAAAGCCCTGCAAATCTGGACCTGTGTTTCTCCAGGTCCTTCACCAGCTAATTGTCTAAAAAGATTAAAATTGTGACCTGCAACTGAAACCTTTTCACAGGCATTAGGGGAGTATTAAATGGGAAATTCTAAAACTAAATTATAGTTTCTCACTGCAAGTGTTTTCAAAAAAAAAAAAAATTATGTCTGCTTTTAATTAAAAAGAAAAACAAAAAGCCCCACAGTTGACTATAGCCTCCCTCCTTTCTGCCCACAGGCCAAACCCTCACTGGGAACAGAGCAACAGAACTCCACTGAACTGGTGCATTTACACTGATGGGCTCTGGCAGAGGATCTGGCCCAGCCATCACCTGGACAAGCTTGAAAAATCTCTGCAGAAGATCCCCCGTCTCTCCCTTTCCAGGCAGCTCGGGTTCCTGTTGAGCATCTCACACCTCTCTGCCGGGAATGTGTGATTTATTTGGCAGCTGGGCTTTCCCTCCCGGGGAGCTTCCTAATAGATCCGTGAAAGCAAAGGTTACGTGCAGGCAGCTCCAAGGATGAAGTCACTGGCTCTGCTCTGAGAGCAGAGATTTTAGCCAAGCCTGCTGGTTCCAGTAAAGGGAAGCTCGTGAGTTTGCTGTTTGCCCAGGCGGGATGAGCGCTGTGCTGCAGCGCCGGGTGAGGCTCAGGAGGGAGAGGGGCAGCCCCTGCACAGCCTAGCAGGCACAGCAGCTGCCTGCAGGGACAAGGACTTCCCTAAGCTGTCTGCTATGCGTGTCAGGCTTGATTACTCCAGGGATTTAAGGCACCAAAGTCATCTCTAACCCCTCCTGTGCCCAGGCCTGGCACGTGGCACTGCCCACACAGGGGCTGCCAGTGCCACTGCTCACCTGAGCTGGGGCTGCCACGAGGTGGGCAACAAGTTACCCCTCCTCTGTCTGCAGCTGCCTCACCAGCAGCATCCAGCCTGAGTACTCAAGTTTTGAGTATGCTGCCTTTGGAAAAACAATTCCAAATAATCATTATCAGTCAGTCTTACTGATTGCTTGTAACTATAGTTGTTCATAAAGATTGATCAGAGCTGAGGATTAGATTAGATGTTAGGAAGAAATTCTTTATTGTGAGGGTGGCACAGGTTGCCCAGAGAAGCTGTGGCTGCCCCATCCCTGGAAATATCCAAGGCCAGGTTGGATGGGGCTTGGAGCAACCTGGGATAGTGGAAGGTGTCCCTGCCCATGGCAGGGGGTGGAACTAAATAATCTTAAAGGTCTCTTCCAACCCAACCCATTCTATGATTCTGTGAGTAAAATTGCACAAGGGAAGAGTTTTCCTAAAGCTGAAATGCATATATATGTAATACCCTGCTGCATAATAGATATATATGTGCAGATGCACAGCTGGGAGCACAGTGGGCATAAAGCAATGCAATACGTTCTCTTTTTGACCTTCTCACCAACCCCCTGCCTACTAATCCATCTCCCTTAAAATGAATTCCCAAATCCAAATTCTCTGAACAATTTCCAGCAGTTCCTATTGGGGATGAGGGGAAAAGAACTAACATAAAATGTTCCTCTGTCTCAAGAAAAGATACATCCATAGCCAAGACTACATTGGCTTGAGGGTCTCACAGGCAATTTTCAGTCCACATCTTTTTTCATCTTAATTGAGCATTTGCTTTTAATTTTGGAAGGGTCTGATTTAATGCACTATGCATTTTTTTTTGTATTTGTCTATAATTACATGCTGTTAGAGTAATTTAGGCCAGATCCACATCCAGTGAAATGTGTGTATTTCCAGCAACTTCAGTCAGAAAAGAACATTCTAGCCCTCACAGAACTGATTAAATAGTTAAAAATTCAATCTTGTAAATATTTTTGTGAATGAAAGTGGTTGGCTGTGACTCACAAGCACTTGGAAAACCACAGGGCATTAGGGAAATATCTGCAATTCACAACAGCTTCATGCCAGTCAGCATAAATTAGCATTCATCCCAAATTTCATAGTCTGTTACTCATTGCTCCCTAATTTAACACCCCATGGAAATGCGAGTGATGCTGTAGGACTTGAGTGACCACTCACAGACCGTGCAAACCGGAATTGCAAACACCGAGCACTTGCAGCAGACACAGCCCAAACTGCCCATGACACCAGCCAAAGTGCCTGAAGGATGATTACAGCTGAAAACCCCGAGTCAGAAAAGGTTCCTGCGCAATTCACTGAGAGAAAAGCTGCCCATGAGCTCACTCCACCAGCAGTACCCAAACCCCTGAAGTCCTTAAGTTGCTGCCCTAGCTATAAAGCTCAGTGTCATCCCATGCCATTCCATTCCATAAGGATGACCTTCACCTTCCCATTTCTCTCACAAGGTTTTCAGAGAAGTAGCAAATGCCCCTGATCTTCCTCACTTTGGAGGGCAGGAATAATCTTAACATGGTATGTATATGCAGGTGTAAGTATCTACGTGATCTAAGATTGGCTCCCAGCCAGTCAAAAAAATCAGTATTTACATGAGCCATGATTAAATTTCACCCTGAGACCCGCAGAACAAAGGAGCCTTTCAAAGGAAAGACACCAAGACTGTGAAAAATGCCAGGTCAAATTTTTTCCACCAGAGAAATCTAAATTTTGATCATATTCGGTATGACTGGTCCTTTCGATGACCCCGTAACAGGGATTATAGGTTTGTATTGTTCCCTCTGAGCAGGAGGCTGCCACAGCACCTCAACCATGCTCCAGCACTCATGGCTGTGAGGCCTGCAGTCTCCTCCAGCTTTTGAAAACAATTTTAGAAGACACGTGAATATTTTTCCTGCAGCTCCCTCATTCCTGAAAGCACTTACTGAGCTCCAAGAGGCATTATAAGGAACGGTTAATTAATAACAAGCCAGGAGACCAGTGTCCCGTTATTCCTGTAAAGCTCACCCTCTCTGACACCTGGCTGTGAAACACAATACCTGTGCTGTAACCCAAACAAGAAATATTTGCAATAATTACTTTGCCTGGAGTGGTTTTTCACCCATTACACGCGGACCACAGCCATCAAATCCAATTTATTCTCCAGGGAAACAAGTCAGTATTTGATATCCAAACACAGGCTCCTGGAAACTCCTCACAGCCTGAGCAGGGCACTGCTCCCCTGCAAGGGCACGACACATCTTGGAGAGTGAAGGGATAACTATTTGAAATCCTTTATAAAATACTAGAAATACAATATGAGGGGAATGCTATCTTCCCTGGATGTGCTACAGAAGCAAGAAGCAAGCTTTGGGGAGCCTCCCAAAAGAGAAACCGGCCCCAGGCACTGCCTTAGCTTATTCCTGCTGTTTTATGAGAGATCATGTCTTCTGTAGGGTCCTCTCCTGGCAGATCCAGAAGTTGCTGTGCCCCTCTCCCACCCCCAGTAGCTCTGAGCTCCTGTTGAAGGGCTCTGCCCCACATCCAGCTGTGCTGCATGAGGGTGTGATGACAGCACAGCTGGTGCTGCTCCACAGGGACCTGCACCCTGACACTCAGAAGATAACCAGAGAGAGGCAAAACGGGGAATGAGAGACTGGAAATGACACCAGGCCAAACAAGTTTCAGACAAGTTTAGGGATGAGGTGCATTAACCCCTGCCCAGCCCAGCAGCTGTTCCCACTAAGCTTCATGGGGAAACTGGATGAAGGGGCTTGGCTTGGGTTAAACAGGACCTTTAATAAATGTATTAATAGGGATTTAGTCTTAATTTAATCAAACAAGCTATTTCAGAGAGGAATAAGGACATGGTTTCCTCTGCAAGTTGAACTAATTGGTTTAAAACATTACACCCTCAGTTAAACAGGTGCAGCATCATTTAGAAAATGCCACAATGTCCATCAGAAACAGAAGTTTTTTTTTAGAGACCTCTTACTAGAGCTGGAAGGAGTAGACCAGCTTTTGGGGACAAAAGCTCTTCTGTTGTGTCCCAAATCTGAAATGGAAACACTCTCGATATTCTTCACTCCTGGGCCCACATTGACAACACAACAAAGGCTGCACAAAAATTATGGAGGGTGATGAATATTTTGCATGTCAAATCCCTCTACAAAGTGAGTAGGGGTTTGTGTGGACTGAAATGATTTTTTAATCAAATTAAATTATTGACATAATACATGACTTCTTTGATTTTTAAAATATTCTCCACTAATTTATGGGGAAAAAACTTTGAAAACTTCCTGGCATTTTTAGTAATTTCAGTTCTTACAGACCAGATAAATCTGTTATTCAGAAAACCCAATGACTATCTTTTCCTGTTTTAATGACAGTAATTTTTAACAGTGAAGACTTTCAGCTCTGAGCTGAGGATGCTGAACCTTGAGGAGCACTTACCTACCCTTCCCACCACAGTTTGGATGAGATCTAAACAAACCTGAAGCAGTAAACTCAGAGTCCCGTCCAGCCTGACCTTGCATGTCTCCAGGGATGGGATATCCCCCACCTCTTTGGGCAGGTTGTGCCTCACCACACCCATTGTAAGAAACTTTTCCTAGTGCCTCGTTTAAATATGCAAAAGGGAGGTAAAACCAAGTCATCAGATTTTGCAATTTGGCAAATTTGGATTTGGAGGAATCCCATCACTCAGCATCACCTCAGTCCATGCCTGGGCCAGGTTTCCAGCCTGCATCAGGTAAGTGTGTCTCATTTTGGCAAGCCCCTACCCCACACCAGTTAACAGCCTTTTCTGTGCACAGCCCTGGTACTGCCTGCAGTCATCTGAGGGGATCATGTCTTACATCGGGGCCTGAACCTCACTGTGACACCTTTATGCAGTTAAAATGTCTGTTCTCTATATTCACTCAGATAAAAACATATACTGTAAAGCAAAGAGGGGGACTGATCTCATTACAGCCTCTCCAAAATGCAGTGTGAGGGGAGCACATTGCAGTGCCCGTGATTCCTTAGGAATTCATGATTTGGTCGCATGGTGCATGATGACAAATGATCTCACCCCTCTGGCATCTATGTTTGTTAGTGATCTCAGGAGCTTTACAGGTTATCGCTATGGGAAACAGAGACATGGTTTGATCAACACCAACCTACCACAGCCACCAAGTCCTGCACTCAAAGGGTTGTGGTGAACAGCTCCACAAAATGTCAGCAGGATGCTGGGCTGCATCAGTAAGGGCATCACTATCGAGATAGAGGAGCCATTATCTCACTACTCAGTGGCTGCCAAGCCACACCTGGAATACTGTGCTCAGTTTTGGTCACCCCTCTGGAAAAAAGATGTGGACAGGCTGGAGAGGGTCTGGAAAAAAGCCACAAGGAAGAGAAAGCTGCATATGAGGAAAGGGAGGAGCTAGGGTTGTTCAGCCTTGAGAAAAGGAGTGTGAGGGGAGGCCTTATCACCATGTCCCAGTATTGAAAGTGTGGCTACAAAGAAGATGAAGATTCCATTTTTACAGGAAGTCATATGGAAAAGATCAGGATAGTACAATGGGCAGTGGGTACAAGATACTCCTGGGGAGATTCCAGTTGGACACATAAGGAAAAATTTTCACAATGAGAACAATCAGCCACTGAAATAGCCTCTTCAGCGAAGTGATTGGATGCTTCTAAGATTTGGCTGGACAAGATGCTGGGCCATCTCATCTAGACTGTGCCTTTGCCAAGAAAGTTTGGACCAGAAGATCCCTGAAGTCCCTTCCAACCTGGGATTCTGTGATGTCAAGGCAAGGTTTAGCATTTCCCAAAGCAAATGAGCCCTCTAAAAAACCACAAACCCCAGAAGGATGTATTAAAAACATGCAGAACTGGGCTGAGTGAAAGCAGTTTGCAGGACTGCATTGATTAAATATGGGGCAATGTGCCTGCTGGTTTAACTCACAGATCCAAAGGTGTATCAAAAGTCCTGCCTGTGAGGAGAAAAGTGGTGACACCAGTTTCTTCCATGATGTGGTGCTGATGGAGCCTCCCCTGAGGGTTATAAACACAAGGTTTCTCTGCAACATTTGCGAAAGAGTTACATGCCAGGTTGAAAGCCTTCACACATCTAACATTTCTTATCGTGTCTTCTACCACCCTCATTCTGATTTTCATCTTCAACTCCTGTGTAAACACCAGTGTAATCTGTAATATCTGTGCTGAGGCTCAATTGCTTTAAATTGGCTTCTATTTAGGGAGGTGTGGAGTGTTGCCCTGGTGTGCAGTGGCCCTTGGGCAGAACAGGCACAAGGCTGGGCACCCAAATCCTGTTGGAATAATCTGTGCATCCCACTCCCACTCTCTCTGAGTGCACTTTATTGCAGAGCTGTGATGTGTGAGATAGGGCAGGTACAGGGTCTATATCAAAATATCTGCAATGGAGGAGTTGTGTGCACTACTAACACATTTACTTGTCATTATGAAGTGCAGCAGAGCAGATAAACCCATTAGATATTTAAAAATTAGTTAATGCTAGGATGCAACGATTTGGGCATTTTTAATGCAGCTTTAAATTGGATCAATATTTTCCAGTTCATTTTACAGCAGATTTTTAACCCTGCTATTGCCCTCAAGCTCCGTGCTCTGAGCAGCAGGTGAGGCAGCAGACAGAGGGAACACTTCCACTGGGATGGGACCAGTTTTTGCAGGAAATGCATCAACTCCTAGAGACTCACTCGGCACCATCTCTTTTATTCAAGAGAGCTTAATTGTCATCCAGGACACCTGGGACAATCTCTCAGGGGCTTGTGTTGACAGAACATTAACTAACACATGAAAGCTCTGGGATCCCATGACATGATCCATCACTGAGTAAAGACAAGTTGCCTGTATCACATAGGATGAATTCATTGAGGAGCCAAATCATTAGCATAGAAAGGTCATCTACTTGTCTGTCATTATTGTGTGAGGCAGATAGTCTATAATGTGTGCAGCAGTTCCCCATGGAGCAGCAATCAGCCCCTTGCTAGACTATTTGATTGTTCTTTTTACAGCTGGAGAAGAGCTTTCTCATTGAAACCTGCAGCTGTAAACACCTGAAAGGAAATGTGTAAGTCTTGCCTGCTTCTGTCATCTGTATATGAGCATGAACAACCTGGGATAAAAAAGTTCCTTGCATGAAATTTCTGCTCTCCACTAGACAGCCAGACTGAAAGATCTGAAATGGATTCAATATTGCTTGTAGCAAAGTAAGATTCCAGTTTTAAATAGTAGAAGTCTGCACCCAAAACAAAAACTCCATCTTATTTTTCTCCCTGGCTATACCCAGAGCTCTGCCAGGTGCTTTAACCATGTGGCCGTAGATATCCACCAACAAATGTGAACACTGCTGATTCCTCTGGCTCACCAGAAGGTCAGGTAAATCTTGCCAAGCCAGCACTGGCTGGACAATTCTCACCTTATCAGCCAACCTTCTGAATCTGCAAATAACATCAAGAAAATGCCCCCAAAGCAACATATTTTGGAACTGAACAGAAAAAAATCAATCATTTTCTTCCGTCAGCAGTGAGCATATGGTTTATGTCATTTCATTACAAACTTGGATATCATCCCATTTGACACTTGAAAAACACAAAACCATCCCAGCTATGAATATTGTTTTATCATGACTTGGGCTTTGGAGGTTTGTAGGCTCTCCACTCTTTTCCACAGTGTTTGATTTCCAGTGCTGCTCAAAAACATGTCACCTCCTTTGCCTTGTGCATCTCCCAAGGGTGGCACCTGGTTTCTGGGCCAGAACACCTGTCCTCTCCTGCACTGAGTCCATGGCTGCCTCTCTGCAGCTGAGAGCAGAAAACTGGTGGCAAATTGTACATGGACAGGTAGGTCTGGAGTGTGTCCTTGAAACGCCGCCTGGGGCAGGGCTTCTTGTCCTGCATGGCAGCTCTCTGTGAGGGCTGGTGGGCATTCATGCATCACTCTCCTCAATGACAGAGCCAGCACAGGATAATAAAGTTGCATATTTCAGCTGGTCTGAGGGTCAGGTTGAAAACTTGACCCTGAACACCAATGATGCGTGTCTGGAGTGTCAGTATTTCATAGACCTTGGAAGCTTTGTAATGGCAAACTGTCCTGCCCGCCTTTGTGATAACCTTGCCAGCAATCAGATCTATAGCACCTCACACTATATAATTTCAGAGGTTCCCATTCAGAGAAGAGGCACTGAAAATCCATAAAAATTGAAATATAGTGGAATTTGAACCAAGGTCATGCTAGCTTGAGAGATGACCTGCCGTGTTCAAAATTAGCCTCACCCAATGCATGTGCTGTTCAGTTTGCAAGTGATGCTCTGACCCCCTGGTATTCAGAGTGACAAAAAGAAAAATGTTTGCAAGAAAGGGTGGACTGGTGGCTACAAAGGGTGGAAGAGAGGTGTATGATTATTTCACCTATCCTCATGCATAAAACAGGACAGCAAACATGTCTCTGAAATTCCTCTGGTGAAATCACATATCCTTCTCTGAGCTCACTTTACCTCTGAGAAGAGTCAGGAGAAAATTCAGAAAAAAATCCCAACTTATTGACTTCAATAGGGCCAAATTTTCAAGGTGCCTTGAGGCAGAGCAAAAAAAAAAAAAAAAAAAAAAAAAAAAAAAAAAAAATCTATGTTTTTCTATGTTATAAGCATGACTTCATCCTTGCCCCTGCCTGGCAAACAGGGGCTGGTTGGTTGTGTGAGCTCCATTAATGTGCTATTGGCATTTTATGCAACGAAAAGGTGTCCTATTGCTTTGCCCATTAATAAATCTTCTATCTGGGGATGTTTCTATAAGCCTGATAAAAAGTTAGGCAGCTTTCTCAGTTCAGAGTCGCACCAGCTGACCTCAGAGTGTCATTTTTCAAAGGATTTTGCAAACCTATTGCAGAACAGCTGTGTGATGCACTTCTATCAGTTTTGTCCTAATTGACACTGACTACAAACAGCCTCAGCCTAAGCTAAAGTAAGTACTGCTGGGGGAGGCTCCACACAAGGCTGGATGTGTGCAGGGACACTGGTTCCAGTTTTGCTGTGGTCAAGCTCTTGGGTAAAAGACAAGAGGTTTTTGTAAAATGAACAAAGGCAGCGCAGAGGGGCCTGGGAGTGATCAGCTGGAGATATCCACATCTAAAGGAAATCAAGGTGATTGGGTTTCTCAAAGCTGTCTTCAAAGGACAGAGCTAATGCTGCTTGAAAGTTTTCTAAAAATGCAAGTTCATCAAAATGGAAATTTCTCTAGGAAAGTGTCCACTTCAACAAGGGTTGAGACTGAAAACACCCTGAAACATAAAGCCTGGTGGTGGCAAACCCTTCCAGCTTGACACCCCCCGGACCAGAGCAGCTGAAGTTAGTTTCCAAAGGATTTTCTGGATTCACCACCACAACATGATTTTATATCATCAAAGGCAGCATGCAGCCATGAAACAGAAGCTCTAACAGAGCTTTCATTTGCTCTGGCAGAAAAAAATTGAAATATTCTATTAAGACCCTAAGTCTCTGTTAATAATTTTAATTTCAAACACTTGGGTGCAATTCCTAATTCCCTTGCTGCCTGGTCACCCCAGTCCCACGGACAGCACAGCAGCCATCCAGGTGATGCTGCTGGTGCCAGGCTTTGCCGAAGCCGCTTGTGGGACACCAGAGTGTGGGGCTGGCGGGGGCTCCGCACCCCTCAGACCCCTGTGCTGGTGCCAATGGCCCTGGGACTCAGGCAGCAGCAGCCAAGAAGTGCCTGAATCCCCTCGAGCTCTGCGTGTCTCAGGCAGGGCTGACAAGCAGTGACAAATACGTCAGTGCACTGGCTTGCGTTTGTCCAGTTGCTTTTGTATTAAAGAAAGAGGGGGAAGAAGCCTAAGTAATGGACTATTTTTCTGCTTCATTTTAATCCTGCCTTCTCTGCTCCCTGCAATCTGATTTTTTACACCTCATTTATGTGTTTTTATTCAGCTCATCTTTGTGTTTTCTTTTTTTCACACCTTTGGATCAGCTCTCTCTCCATGTCTGGCACCTGTGATTATATCCTTCAGCTTCACAATGCAGACTTGCAGAGCAGCATTTAATAACAGGGAGGATTTGACTGACTGGAGCTTTGATAATGGTGCTGGGAAAGGCACAATCACTGCCTTTTCGACAGTATACTTTGCACAGAAAGCATTCGACAGTGTCACAATCTGATAAAAAAAATTCCCAGATTCTACCCATAATTATACCTTCTCTCCTTTACCTCTCCACCTTCTTTTCAAAACTAAGCTATTGTGGGTGACACCAGTCTCGAGGAAGGTGGGGGTGGTGGGACACAAACCTGGAGAGAAACAGGAGAAAAAGACTTCAGTTCACCAGGATTTTGCTCAGCCTCTTTACCTGCCCACACTCCCACTTGTCTTTTTTCAGCTGACACCTTGTTCTCAGCTCATGCCAGCTTGTCTGTGACAGGGTGAGCTTTTCGGATGACAAAATATCACCTGATTGGTGGCATTTCTAAAAGAGGAAAGCCTGAAGGACTTCCAGGAATTTAGAAGCCCAGATGAACTAAGAGGTTGCATGGTGTTCGATCATCAGCTCCACTCAGAGTCCTTGCTGGGAGGAGGAGGAGCGACTGTGGATGTCCAGCTCTTGCTATAAATATGATACACGTGAGCTCTGCTGCCCTGGGGCTTCTCAGGGTGATGGACCCCACAGCAGCTCTGAAAATCTACAAACAACAAGAAAATGCCCCCAAAGCAATATGAGGGGGGAGGGCCATGGCCCTGGAGCCATTCATGGTGCTTCCCAGCTTTGGCTGGACTTTGGGTTAGCCCTGTACCTTCACATGGCTTTAAACTCTCCTAAACAGTTTATAAAGCCAGGATGGACTGTCCAAAGCTCTTCAAGAGACCTCTGGCAGGCAGAGATCAAAACACATTCAATGCCCCCAACACCACTGAGATGTCAGGTCGTACAACTGCTTTTGGAAACAGCTGTGGGCACGAGGAGGGGACAGAGCTGTGACCTTCCCCTCCCTCCTGGGGCACCCACCCAAACAGCACAGCGCCAGAAGCTGAGACCTCTCAGCACTGATCTTCCCATTTAAGCCAGCTGGGAGTCTGGGGGCTGCTGGGGGTGAGGAGGGTTTGAGGCACTCTCGCTGCTGCTGCAGGCAGTGACAGGCACTCGTCCCTGCTCTGCCATTTCCCATGCTGTGTCCACTCTGTCTCACTGAATTTCCAGTAAACCAGGACGTTGCATCCATCAGCTCTGGCAAAGGACCAGCACTGTGCAATGGTTTTTAAGAAGCATCTTTGGGAAGAGAGTCAAGTCCTAGCTGTCCCAGCTCGTGTGGACACGGCATAGCTCATGTTAAACGGCTGGGGAAGCAAGAAGCTGAGCAAACATCCAGGAAGGATGTAGGTGAGGATGGGGGTTACCGGCATCAGCTTCTGCCTTGATACAGTAATGTGGAAAAAAAGCCGCTGTTGTGATGGTCTCAGGGCTGCCCTTTGGCAGCGGGTCCTGCCCTCGGGCTGTGATCAGTGGGGCGCTAACAAGCCAGGTCAGACTAATGGTGGTGGCTGTCCCTGTGGGAGCTGCTGTAGGCAGGGCAGGCAGCCCAGTCGTCCCCAGTGCCCAGACAGCTGGAGCAGGACAAACACCAAATCCAGCATCACAGAATCATAGAATGGTTTGGGTTTGAAGGGATCTCAAAGATCATCTTGTTCTCACCCTCTGCCTTGAAAGTTCAGGGACACTTTCCACTATCCCAGGTTGCTCCAATTCCTGTCCAACCTGGCCTTGGACACTTCCAGGGATGGGACAGCCACAGCTTTTCTGGGTAACCTGTGCCAGGGCCTCCCCACCCTCATAGGGAACAATTTCTTTCTAATATCTAATCTAAATCTCTCCTCTTTTAGCTTAAAACCCTTCCCCCTTATCCTATTACTATCTACCCTTGCAAAAAGTCACCCTTCCTGACTTTTTATGAATCACCTATCAGCACTGAAAGGACACACTGAGGTCTCCCTGGAGCTTTCTCTTCTCCAGGCTGAACACCCCAGTTCTCCCAGCCTGTCTCCAAGGCAGAGGGGCTCCAGCTCTTGGAACATCTTCATGGCCTCCTCTGGACCCATTCCAACAGCTCTTGTGCTGAGGACCCCAGACCTGGATGCATCTCTCCAGTTACAATTATTCACCCACGCCAGCTCCAGATAGAGCCCTTCCCTCAACTCAGCTGCATTCAGGGTCAGGGCCATGGCAAATACTAATCTGGGCTTGCAAGGGCATGTTATAAAATCCTCCTGGATTCTATAACGGCAGATGCAGCTCTGATGGCCAATGCACTGCTGTAAAATGGGGATTTCTAAGGCACCAGCACAGCACAACCAACAAGGGGTTCGGCAGCACCTCCCTTCCCACACAGGGCAGGGGTCCTGCACAGCAGAGTGCCCTGGGCACTTTGTCCCTGCTTCACAGCCCATTTTACAGCTCTGTGACAAAGAGCAGCCATAGGCTGGGCTGTGGGAACTGCTGAGTTACAGCAATCCTTTTCTTTTTCTGCTGCTGCATTAGGCTGAATTAGCCATATATCTTTCTATTCTTTCTATTCAATCTCAATTTGAAATAAATGTCCAAATAAAAGAGCCACTCAACTATCCTTGAAAATAGAACTCATCTGGTCTTATACATAACCCATATATACTTGAGATCTTACTTTTGAAAAATGACGTTGTTTTTTAAAATTAGATTTTAGTATTTGTTATATTATGGCTAAGGCCATGCAAATTCTCTTGGGTAAAGTATATATTTGCAAAAAGAAAACTAAGTTTGGTAATGTTGAAATAAAAAAATTTATGCCAACTTCAACAGGAAAATCACCCTTAGACCCACTGCTCAGTTCAAATATTTTCTAGGCACAATGTTTTTAGTTGTTCTTTTTTATTTACCTGAATTTAACTTAAAATCATCGATGTTCTCACTGTTGTTCCCTTCCATTCCCCAAACCAAAGCACGTAATTTGTCATTGAATGAGGCATCTTTGGTAACTCTAACTTTTTTTCATTCACTCAGGGAAGAAAAGTAATGTTCATCCAAAGCATTATGTTTTGTCTAGCCAGTAAATTCAAAAGAAATCTGTATTTCACACTGCTTTAACAGGAGCTCTTGTTTTAAACAACTCAGTGAAAGAGGAAATACCTGCTCTTAAACTGTGAATGGTCTAAGTAGCACGATATCAGAGTAGTGAACCAAAATTCAATTATTTATTTTTTCCCTCTGGGTGGGGATCAGCCCACCTTCCAGCACAGTTGCTTTGGTTATAGCCCTAAATTAGCACCACAGCCATGCAAGGGACAAGGCTGCCAAGGAGCCAGCCAGACACTCAAGTGTGCAAAGACAAGAATATGAAATAACTCCATGATAATCACCCCTTTTGTCATACCACTGTGCTGTTCATTTCGGGGGAATCATCATTTACACTTTATTGCACAGGGCTCTGTCTTCCTCCATTGAAATCAGTGGCAGCCGAGGACACAGCCCATTTGGTTATGGCCTTCCAGGCAGCTCAGGCACTTCTGGGAATCAGGAACAGAAGAATAATGCGTTTCAATAAGCAGCTTATCGACCAGGCAGGAGTTAAGTGAACCTGTGGTGTACTTCTCAAGTTTCTCTTCTCTCTCATGGTCATTGCTCTTCACTCCTGCTTTGCTTTTGTTCTGTGCACAACTGATCCCTTGGAAGGACTCGCCCCAGCCACAGCCCAGCATGAGGGGTGCACAGGAGTGATGGGACAGTGGTTTTCTCCCCTTGGTCCCACCAGCCCCCTCCTCTCTGAATTTTGGGATTGCCAGCTGCTGCTCCAGTGACCAACTCACTGGATGGGCATCACCAGCTTTCTGACCAAAGATGGGCTCACAACCTGCTTTTCAGAGAGGAACAAGGAAGGAGGAGAGGTTGCACAAACTTCAGTACAAAGATTTCCCTTGAGAAACACAGGAGCAATTGTCCATGGTTCCTCTTAACCCCTTCAATCCAGGGAGGAAAAAAAGCAAAGTCAGATGCTGGTTTTGTTTTTTGTTTTTTTTTTCCCAGGGGTAAAATGGAGAATCCCAGCAAGAAGCAGTCTGGTAAGTCACAGTAAAGCCAGAACTGGGACATGACAGACCTTGTGTTTTCTATTTGGGGATGAACTGATCATCTTTCAGCTCTGGGTTGGCCAGATGCCCTGTATCCACGGACCCAAGAACAGATCTGTGCTCCAGCACACAGAGCTCTGGCCTCAGTGCCTCTCATCATCACAGGGATTCCCACAGACATCCCAAAGCAAAGGAAGGAAACCTTAGTACAATTTGTGCTCCAGTGTTACAGGGGAGACCCAGCACTGAGGCTGAAAGTCTGCAGGATCTGGGAGCTGTGTTAAACACCTACTCAGGTAACTGAGGCTGTGCTGCAGAACTGGCAGCTCCCAATCTCTGCTTGGTACCAGACAAGGCACACAGCCATCCGCAGAGGTTTTATTTCTTTAATGCAATTATCTGATGCATTTTACAGCAGTTATGAACAATACAAGACATTCTCCAAGACAGTAACATCATGGATTACAATCTGTACCCTGCAGCTCCTCCATGTTGTGCAAAACAGCATTAAAAGCATTATTTAAGCTCAAGCCAGGGACCATTTCATTGACCAAGACAACTAGAGGTGAAACCATGTTGTGAGTTTCTCCTGTGCACAAAAGCTGCTCCTGTGCATGTGGTGTGCACAACATCTGCTGTGCAGGGCACCTGCTGTGGTGCAGGAGTGGGACGTGTGGGAAGATTTTAATTACTCACCATGGCAACCTACATTAATAGCTCTAATCCCCCATAACAAGCTGGGTTGGTCCTTCTCCCACATCCACAGAAAAACCTCTAGGAAGGACATTCACGCTGTAGATCTGCTCTTGGGCACCCAGTGCCACACTGCCAAGCTCAGCATGAGTCCCCATGCAAAACAGGAACACATCCCTGGAGGTGTTCAAGGCCATACTGGATGAGACTTGGAGCAACCATGTCTAGTAGGAGGTGTCCCTGCCCATGGCAGAGGGGGGGGTGGAACTAGATGGTCCTTAAGGTCCCTTCAAACCCAAATCATTCTGTGACTATGAAAACCAGCCTGCCCCTTCTGTGAGAGCTCTGATCTGCCTCTCCATGCCAGACTTATGGGGATCCCACCATGTCCATCCACAGAGCTTTGCATACTCTCGCACCTCCAGCAGCTGAAGCAAGCTCGTCTTGTCGTGCAGTGAACCAGCTTGTAGCTGTTACAGGATGGTTTATCCTGAACTCATTGATCTTACCCCATCGATCCGAAGCCTGGATTAATTTGAAGCTAAACCTCTCCCATCAGTGTCAGGGAGATGGCCCTCCAGGAATCAATGGAGTTGAAATATTGTGTCCCTCCTCCCAGCAGATACCTCCGAGCCACACGTCTGCATCTCGCCCTCCTGCCGCGCTGCCAGCTCTGCCCAGAGACACCTGTGAGAGTTCTGTGTGCTCTGCTGGCAAGTTACCAACTGCCCTACGGTCCTGCAAAGAATTACAGACGCTGGGGAGCCCTAAGACAAAATGCAAATTCCCAAAGGAAAATAGAAAATGAGTTGCCAAAGTGCGCAACCGACCCTGCAGAGGTGGATGCAGAAAGTTCTGCCAAATTCAGCATAGAGTTGCTAAAAACTACAAACCAAACCACAGAGAGGAGACAGGGATGCACCAGGCAATCACAGCTTTGGTGTTTTCACTTCTCCCTCACCTGTCTCTGAGTTCATAAAGGTGATCTGAGCCTCGCCCACTGCCAGCACCACCACAGTCTGTCTCTCATGTTCCACTCTAAACACACTGTAGTTACCCCCAGACCTCATAAGCCTCCTTGGGAACAGGCTGTAGGGCCACGAGCTCTGCAGCACCTCCTGCTACTGGCAGCTCAGCACCCACAGCACTGTTACTTGGCCGTGGCCAACAGTAGCAGCAGCTCAGGTTTCCCACATTTCATATCTGTGTACTGAGCCTTTCCTGGTTTCTTTTGCACAAAATCACAGAGGGCTGCAGAGCTGGAGAGACTCTGGAAATGACAGGAGCTACAGCAGAGGCAATGCACGATGATCCAAGGCCCTCCTCATCCTTACTGAGATGGACTTCAGCATTTCTCTTGAAGCAGCATCTGCACTTCATCTCCCACCATGAACTGTCAATTGCCTTTGGGAGAATCCCATGAGAAGCAACAACAGCAACACGTCTGGGGGACAGAGCTGCCCATGGAACTCAGCATCCCCCACAGAGCCCACCAGGGAGGGGAAGAGGGACCCACTTGTTTCATTATTCACTCCCATGTGATGAGACTTTCAACTCACAGCTTCCCCAGCACGTGACTGAGCCCGTTCCTCTGCAGGAGCACAGGCAGCGGGTGACACTAATTATACCAGAGGCAGATGTCTGATAAATAAACAACCTTGGGAAAATGATGTGGCAATCCAGCTGCAGCGTCCTCTGCCTCACCTTGCGGGCTCCTGGGAAGGCGAGTGGCTAGCGGCACTGGGGCTTTGGGCTTCGGGAAGGACCAGGGAGGGGAGCAGCCCCCCAGCCCCCCCTTACACCAAGGAGCTTCTCATGCTCATCTCTGACTCCACGTTTTTGGGGGGGGGTTTTGGTTTTGGGTTTTTTTGAGTGACAAATCCACTGACTCTAACAAAGCAACAGAGTAAGGTAAGGACCTGGCTCTTACTGTCTTCACAGAAACACTTTTTGCGAGTCCAGTGCTTTTTATGTGAAGTTTTTAATCAATCTTCTCCAGTGCAGTCTCATGAGATGGGCTAATATACTTATTTTATGACAGATAACAGTAGCACAGAGACTCAAGACAACTCTTTAGCAACATGCACTTAGAGACATGATGTTTGCTACAGATCAGCTTGAGGACTGGCAGTTCTGGGAGAAAGCAAAATTCTCCTAGCCCAGATTCCTAAAAAGCTGTGGATATAATCCCCCCTCTGGTATTTTTGAACAAGACTTTGAGCTCATTTTGCAGGACCCTGACCATATGAAACCTGGATGTTAGAACAACCCCCAAGCCCTTCCAGAGACACCCAGGTGATGATAGCCTCAATAACCTCTTTCCAAAGCTCTCTCTGGCAGCACAGGCAGGAGCTGAGTGCTCTTGGAAAGATTGCCTGGATTTGGGGTATTGTCCATGAGGACCTTTTAAAAATGTGGGGTAGGTAGGAATGACACCACCGTGGTGAGGGTCACCCCCACCATGAGATAAAGGCTTGCCCAGCAGACAGCCCTTAAAGCTTTCCCTTTCCCCACAGAATGCCCCTTTCTCACAGTCTTTTCCTGGGGAGATGCAAGACTCGAGTCTCAAAGGCATCGATCTCCTGTGGGTGTGTCCTGCTCAGCCCTCCCTCGTCTGTGCTGCTCATCCTGGGAGACCTGGGCTGTCTGAAGCTACAGGTCACCAAATTATAACCCAGTAAGAGCAGTGCTGCCTGGCTGCCAGGCCACACAGAAGAACAGGGGTTAGGCTCAGCTGGGTCTTTTGCAGAGAGGAGGGGAAGGGAGGAGAAAAGAAAGAAAAGGAAAGAAAAAAAGGAAAGACCAATGTTACATTGTTTATAGATTACTCACTCCTATTTTAATTAAAAGTTTAAACAGAGCCCTGAAACCTGATAATGGACACTTCAGCAGAGGGTAGCCACATGGAACCAAATCTTAAACCCATGAAAGACCTGATTTATACGAGAGGGCAATAAAACATCTGTGGAAAAAGAACAGTGGTGTCTGTGGGAGCAGACTGTCATCTCACCTTTGACCCTGTTTTATACTGGTGTGTTTCTTCTGGTTTTCATCTGGAGTTACTGGTTTAATTGGAACAAATGAGTCCCAAGACTTTGTTGTGGGAAGGGGATCATGCTTGGACACTGCTGAGCACCAGCCCCAGCAGAAAAGGCGGTTTTGCCATGGGCCAAGGACTTTTACCCCCTTCCACAGGCATTTGAGCCAAAACCCAGCAGTAACGAGCCTGAGATGGCCTCAGTAACACTAGGGATACTTGAAAGTGGGGGAGAAAACCCTACAAGAACTAAGTTTTGCTGATTTGGGACTGAATCACACCAGACAATTACACACTGAGCTTCATCCCACTGTGAGCTAGGAGACCCAGGTTATAAAATGGCTGAGCAGAGGGAGTTTTAGGGAAATGGCAACTGCTCATAACTCCCACTGAGCAACAGGTCTGCTTTAACTCTCAGAGCAACCTCTTTACAGCTCAGCAGATGGGCAGGGGGGACAGGGGCGTGTGTGTGTGTTCTGCAAACGAGGTACAACCTCAGTTGTTTCAGTTTGACACACGTTGTGAACATTACAATTGTACACATATCTGGCAACTGAAGGACACACTCCAGAGAAGAAGAGTTACAGATATTCAGCCAGACCTGCAAGCCAAGACTGAGAAAGAACCATCCCCTGTTTCTCACCTCCGCCACCCCACTGAGCTGCCTCGGGTCCATGGCCCACAAAATTCAGCTTGGTAGATCCCAAGGTAGCAATAAGTTGGGCTCATGTCATTTTAGGGGGCAGTTACACACTCAGATGTCATTTAAAGCAAAAGAAACTCGGGAACTCAGAAATTTCAAGTGTGGAAACTCATGGAAACTCCAGGCATGGCAAGCAGCAACAAGGCACTTGCTCCATTTCAACAGATAATTTTTATTTCTCCCCCTTTTGCTTTGGTTTAAGGACAGAGTGATGCAGCAGCTGAGGAAGTGTGAAAAAGCGTGAGAGCAGGCAACTGCCTGGTTCAGTGTAGGCTGAATTAATGATAAGACATGTTTGAACATAATTGTAACTGCAGGGAACAGCAAGAAAGAGGAAAAATCACTGTCAGGTGAGATGGGGACCTGAAAAAGATACATGGCCGAACTATAACATGTATTAAGGGAATGCTATCACACTGTGACTCCTGCAAAGTCAGCAGAGTTAGAGTTAAAATTTGTCTACGTCATCTTAAATATGGGGCAGATCACAGCTCGAGAAATTTGGCCATTTTAAGCTTCAAAATGCAGGAAGGGGATGTATTCTGCTGAATCCATGCTGATGTTGAACAGGCTCACCACAATCTAGTCCTGAATCCCTTCCCTGTGGTTCTGCTGAGATGCTGCTGAACATCTGTGAGCACTCAGGACCCTACAGAGGAGGGGAGAAAGGTGGTTTGGGTGGGTTGGTTATTTTGGTGTGTATTTTGATTGTTAATTTTAAAAGCCATAAGAAATTCCTATGAAAAGATGTTCTTTCTTGGTTCATCCCTAAAGTTATGCCACTTTGCAGAGTAATGAGAACTGAGAAGTTTCATGGATAGATGCAAAAAAGGTTTCTATCTTTATAAATATTCCATGTTAGGGAGTGAGAGCTGGAAATCCCAAAGAAGATTCTTTAAGGTAAAATTTAGTGGAAAGTATTTTTCACTGAAATACAGAAGGGAGAAAAACCAGACTGTTTCCAATGCCATGTGGGAACCAGAGTACAGCACAACATGGTTTTTTTTCACTGGTTTCACAGGAGATGGCAAAGCCCCAGGCTCTGGCATTTGGGAAGAAATCAGTGTTTTGGTTCTGCCTCTGTTTGGGGTTGCTGGGAAAGGTTGCACTGAGCCTGGCTGCTGCAAATCCCTCCCACAGCTCTTGGCAGTGCAGCCCCCAGGGAACTTAGAGGGATGTCCAGGCCTGCCCAAGGGTCATATACAGGCTCACTCCTCAGGAAATGTTAAAAACTCCCTAAAGGGAAAAGAGAAAAGAAAAGGAAGGATTGTTGTGCTTTCTCCCACTCCAACACAAATGTTTAAGGCATGAAGTTGACAGGCACCTGAGCACCCTCAGAACAGTGATGGCAAGAGCAGCATCTCCCAAACACCAGGCCACTGCAGCAGGGAAGGGGGTTGTTCCACAGCCACACGGTCCCAAACATAAATGGGGCCTGGACAAGGTCCCCGTGGGCTCCCAGGGACACCCACCAGGCAACAACCCCCTTAAAACTGGAAGTACTCATAGACATTAACAGGATCAGGCCCTCTAAGCCATTAACAAAACAACACCCTATAAATCAAGCATTTTGGTTTCTTTCGAAGTGTTCCTAATAGCAGTAAATGTTAACAGCCTTTTTTTTTTCCCTCATGTTACTCTGCATCCCCTAAATAAGGGTGCCTGGACTCAAGGGACTTGGTGGCCCCAGGCAGTGCAGCCACTGCTCGCCACAGGATGCTCTGAATTATAACAATATTCCAAGCAATATATCACAATGTTTCTCTACTGAAAAGTGGAAAGTGTGAGGGGGGAGAGAGAAGGAGAGAAAGGGAAAAAAAAAAAAAAAAAGGAAGAGAAGCTTATCTAAATCTATTTACATGGAATGATTATTCAATTAATTTTTTCATTACACTTGCCAAAAAGAATTGCCCATGTCTCTAATGCTGTGTGTGAGATTTCATTAATAATTAATAGCAGCAGCTTTTTCTTCTCTGTTTAGCAAGTGGAAGCGTTTGTCTTTGGAGGTCACACCCCACACTCAGGCAGAGACACAACCTGAAGGACTGGGGACAAACTTGTGCCCTGAGCTACTGTCAGTGGGGTTCCACCTTCACTGGGGTTGTGTTTGCTAATACAAATGCTGTGTGTGGTGAACAGACACTGGACTGCAAGAAGGAACAAGTCCTCATCTCCACCAGTCCCATCTCCCAGCTTGTCCCTCTGCTCTTCAGGACCAGCTTGAGGAGCCCAGTCCTGTCTTCCCCCTCTCCCCCATTCTTTGTCCCCCAAGTCTCTCCCACCAGCCCTGCACCACCTTTGCTCCTTTCTGCCGAACCTGCCTGTTCCCACTGTGTTGCCCACTCCTGGTGCCATCTCCTCTGCTCCCCACACCTCCGTGCTCGGGGTCCTGCCCTGTTCCCAGGAACTGGGATGAAGGTCTGCCTGTACGGGCAGGAAGCAAAGAGCCATGGTAAGTTCCCTCACACCACAGCTGTGTAAGCTTTAGCAGGACACACAAGAGGAGAGTGGCTTGGGGGGGACGGAGGCACCTTTCCAACCTCCAGCCACAGGAGTGTTCCATAAGAACCTGCTGTTATGGCAGAATGAAACTGGAAGTGCTGTCAGCAAACACAGCCAAGGCTGCTGGTGAAACACAGTGTAACCCCCCCAGCCCCCCCAGGCACAGACCCACAGTGCTGGATGCACAGCATGGGGACCACAGAATGGTTTGGGTTGGAAGGGACCTCAAAGATCATCTCATTCCACCCCCTGCCATGGGCAGGGACACCTTCCACTAGCCCAGGTTCCTCCAAGCCCCATCCAACCCGGCCTTGGACACTTCCAGGGATCCAGGGGCAGCCACAGCTTCTCTGAGCAACCTGTGCCAGGGCCTCCCCACCCTCACAGGGAGGAATTCCTTCCCAGTATCCCAACTAGCCCTGCCTTCTGGCTTTGGAAAGCCATTCCCCCTTGTCCTGTCCCTCCATCCCTTGTCCCCAGTCCCTCTCCAGCTCTCCTGGAGCCCCTTTAGGCCCTGGAAGGGGCTCTCAGGTCTCCCTGGAGCCTTCTCTTCTCCAGGTGAACCCCCCCAGCTGTCCCAGCCTGGCTCCAGAGCAGAGGGGCTCCAGCCCTGGGAGCATCTTCTGCTGGAGAAGCTGAGGGGCTCAGAGATGCTCACACAGCGTCCCCTCCAGGACAACATCGTGTGCTGTGTAGTGTTTGTGTGACTTTAAGTTACACCTGAACTGTGGGACAACCAGGTTAGCTCAGACCGTGGAGTGATGAAAGCAGAGGGAGCAGTGTTAACAGCAGCTATAAATCACTCTATCTCCTTCCCAAACATAACATTTGTAAGAGACCCCTGGGTTCTTATAAATATTTAAGTCAAATTTCAGCTGTTTATGCCTTACATCTGTCTTTATCAGCCTGTAATCATTTCTCCACTCGCATTCCACGCCACTGCCTGCTAATCCTTGCTGGCTGCTCTCCCTGCAAATGTATTTTCTCACCTCAGTTTGGACAGTGATCACCTGAATTCTTCTGCCTGGCAATTCTCTCCAAAGAGGCCTCCACTAGAGTGGCTTCTCATAGAGCAGGTGAAAAGGAAAAAGGAAAGGTCTCTGGAGACTTAACCATAGCTCAACCACATCAATTAAAATATACATATGAATCACAGAAAGATCTGGACTGAAAGGGACCTTCAAGATCATCTTGTTCCAACCTGCTGCCATGGGCAGGATCAGCTGGCCTTGGACACTTCCTTCTCTTGGAATGAGGATCACGGTCTGCCCAGCTGTGCTTGCCTGCACATTTTATTGCTTCTCCTCTCTTTTCAGTGCCACACAAACTGTATTATAGCGACTTGGTTTCTTCCAAGAGGTGTGTGCAGGGAAAAAGTGGAAGGACCAAATTTATCCACAAAATGTCAGCTGGTGTGGATTATAGCCAGAGACTGCTACTTTTCCAGCTTTCCAGTAGAAAGGAAAACAAAGGGGAGATTGTTTTTCAGAACCTCTTAAAAAAACAAACAAACACCAAGAAATCCATGCTTTCCAAGCAGCCATAGAGCTAGTGAAAACCTCAAGAATTTGGCAATTCTGAATATTCTGTTTCACAGAGGGGAGACAAATGAAGGGCAGGGATATTGAGGAGCCAGGGAACAGCCAGCTGAACCAAGGTTTCCCAGAGCTGCATCCCTCCCTCTCCTCTTACTGGCCCTATAATAAAAATTCTCCAGGATGATTGAGACAAGTCCCAGTGTCCCTTTCAGACTGGTGGAGATACCTTATGGCTGGAGGTACTGCTGGGCTGTTTGCCACCTCATTCATGGCTATTCCGCTCCTGCCAAAACTCTCCTGATTGCCTGTGATCTTCCCCAGGGCCCTGGGGGGGGAAAGGAATCATGAAAGCATAAACTTTCCCTGTGAGCCTGGAAATGCACCAGATCTCAGCTTCCAGCAAGTCCTCAGGAGCGCTGCTCACACCAGAGCACTCGGTGAGCCTCTGCCATCCCCTGTCAGGGCTGGAACACTGAGGGACAGGGGGGGCAAAGGGTACCTGTGACGGGGAGCTCCTGCTCTGCTTCAGCAGTGTGGTGAGACTGGAGGGCAGCTTGGTGCACAAACCATGCCAGATACCTCCAAACCATCCCCCAGCCTTGCCTCTCTCCCTGTCAGGGATGGTTGCCCCTCCCAAGTTACCCTTAGCCCTGACAAATATCTCCTCTTCCAGCTGCTGCAGGCAGGGAGCCCGTGGAGGAGCCAGGACTTGCAGTTCTTCCTCCATGCCAAGAAGCATGGACGGAGGTGCCACCTCTTTGCTGGCACAGTGAGGCTGCCAGAGAACAGCACCAGCTCTGACACATCCCAGGAGCTGCTGGGAGCAGGTACTGACACCCTGCCGGGGCTGGCTCTTCATCCCGAGCTGTCCCAGCCCAGCAGCCGCAGGCACCGGCAAGATCGGAGCCAGCAAACGATCAACTCGGCATCCTCAACTGTCCTGGCACTTCCAGCACTTGCTGGGGCTGGAATTTACAAAATCTGGGTTCCATTCCTAGCTCAGCTATAGTTTGGTTTTTTTTTTGTCCCTGTGGGCAAGTGACTGAGCCCTGCTGTGCTCTCATTTGCCTTCTCCAAGCTGGAGTAAGGTTACAGCCTTTGCTCTCACCACTGTTTTGACTTGTCTACTTACATTACAATCTTTTGGGAGAGGAGGCTGTACGTGCATATCTACCAAATCTAATATAAGTGATCTAATCCTGGCAGATTTCTCTAGGTATTACTGTCACACAAATTCCAAGGGCTGTGTCTATATAGACAGTTTAAACCCACTCTCAGGTGCCAGTAAGTGACTTATTTCAGCACTGTGCCCATGCATCAAGGTCTCTGACTGTTTTAAATCTGCATTTCAGAACCCAAGCTCCAGTTCTCTGGGATTACCAAGCCCAGAGACCTGATCGTGGCAGCCCCTCCCCACTCCTCTGGGCACAGGACATTGCCAGCATTTGACTCAAGAGCAAGACCCTCCCATACCATTCCTATTCTCATGTGAGAAAAATCAGTCTCAGCAAATTAATTTATATAAACAAGTTAGGTCAATCACCACCAATTTTATTCACTCTAGTAAATGAGCCAAGGAGTGTTACTTCCTTTCTCACAAAGCCCCAGAATACACGAGCTGCTGCTGCCACGTGTCTGTCTGAGGCTGGACACCCGTTCAGGAGGGACGGGCACCCCGTGCCACAGCTCGGAGCAGCTACACCTCGCTCTCACCTCCACATCCACAACAAAGCCCTGCTGCCCACTCCCTGCACCCTGCTCTCTCCTTTGGGAGCCTTATTCTCACTTTTAAGCCAAGGAATGGAAAAGGAAAGAAGGAAAAGAGGGAGCAGCAGCCTGTGCAGTAACTGGGTGCATCGCTGCCTCCTGCACATCTCCAGTGCAATGTCATGTTTGTTCCAAGCTAAGGAGGAAGCATTGGGGATTATGGACACAGCTTTGATTTTATTTTAACGGCTTTAATATTTGGAACTGTATTGATTTATCTCAGCATGTCAGCGTACTGCTGGTAACTAAGCAACACCAATCCTCTCTGTATTCCAGGAGGCTCACGGGATTTTTGCCTATGAACAATATTACTTTGTGTATATGAAACTAAATGGACCATAGGCACCATTTGTAAGTGGAGGATATTTGAGTTCCATATTTTTTTTATTTCTTCCTGGGGGGTGGACACGCTCCCTAGCACAGCTCTGTACCCGCAGCCCAGGCTATGGAGTGGCAGGACCCCACTGCACATCCCTCCAGGAGATGCCAGCAAAAGCAACTCAATCCAAAGTCATGCAGATGCACAGAAAATCAGGAAGAGAAGCAGCTGGTGTGGTGGTGCTGCCATGCCCTCCTTTTGGGCCTATCTGAAAGTAAAGCCCCCCAAAACAAACCCTAAAGTAGGGTGACCTTTTGTGGGACTCAGAGTGGCACAGAGGAAAGCCCAGCAAGCAGAAAGAATAGAACAGAAATTTTCAGTTGGAAAGGATGTACAATGACCACGTAGAACAACTGCCTTACCCCTTCAGGGCTGACCAAAATTTGGAGCATGTTGTTAAGGGCATTGTCCAAATGCCTCACGGACACTGAAAGGCTCAGGACGTCCACCACCTGTGGAGGAAAACTGTTCCTGTGTGACCACCCTGTCCATAAGGAAACGCTTCCCAACACTCAGTGTAAACCTCTCCTGACACAACTTTGAACCATTCCCACACCTCCTATCCCTAGATATCAGGGAGAAGAGCTCAGCTCCTCCCTCTGCACATCCCTTTTTGGGAAGATGCAGAGAGCAAGCAGGTTGCCCCTTAGTCTCTTTCTCCCCAGAGCAGATCCACGCTGGCTGCAGCTTCCCCATTGAAACGGAACCACTTCAGGTGAATCCCACACCCCTCAGCCTCCATCCTAGCCAGAGACAGCTGCCCCATCCCTCCTGGCAGCCCTGGCACGGGCAGCCCCAGCTGCTCCTTTAAGAGCCTGTGCCTGTGTGGTCGGAGTCAGCAGGCAAAGAGGCACTGTCA
>JAYRBT010000051.1:8818773-8835217 GCA_036023395.1 Myiotriccus ornatus | reverse complement strand
GGCACGGGCAGCCCCAGCTGCTCCTTTAAGAGCCTGTGCCTGTGTGGTCGGAGTCAGCAGGCAAAGAGGCACTGTCAGCTCACACTATATGGTTCAATGGTTTGGCGCTAACGATGTTTGCTTTTGGAGCCCGCCTGCTGGGCTGACCCATTTAGGATCCTCACTGCACTACAAGCTCGCCTTTCAATTATAAGGGCAGGCAGAAGGGGTCTTTGAAATTGGAGCCCACCAAGCCTGAAACTGCCAAGTGCCAACGCAGGAAGTCAGGCTGCCACTGACCTGGGCCAGCAGAATCCATGATTCCACAAAGGCGAAGGAAGAAAGGGCCCTGCAGATGGATAGCTTCTCTGGCTTGGGACAGTGCTCCCCTCACCACTGCAAGAGCCAGGGCTGCTCTGCAGCACAGAGAGACCCCCTTTGTCTTCAAAAGGCTTTTTCTGGAGGGGGGAGGGATGGACTTGGGCTGGGAGGGACACAGAGGCCCTTTGATCCTCTATCTGTATCAGCAGATTAAAGTCCCGTGTTGGCTGGGGAAGGACATCCCCAGAGGCAGAAGGGACCAACAGATGGGAGATGTGTGCAGGGAGCTGGGATTGAGGATCTCCCACAGGACCCACTCCAGGTCAGCCTCGCTCATCCTGCACGGCTTCAGATTAAGGCCTTTCCCAACTTCGTTCCCTCCTTTGGACACTCTCTAATGGCTTCTTATCTTCTTATATTGTGGTCAAATCCATGTTTGTGGGATGGACAAATAGTGCTAATGAAAGTGCTGGAGTGATCCTGTGGTTCTGGCTTGTACAAATTGGTCATTATTTTAACTCAGATGAAACAAGAACCATGTAGATGAGGGGGCTGAATGTTTTCTGACATGAAATCTGAAACCAGGGAAAAGGCACACTGGCTTTGCCAAAGAGCTTCCCTGAGGTTTGCGGATTGCTCAGCAAGTCTGGACTGAGTTAGGGAAAGTCAAAGGGATGGGAAAACACTCGGTCTCAGAGAGGGACCCAGAGAAAGAACTTTGTCTGTCTTCAAATCCAACCCCCTTGCTGTGGCCTCAGCTCAGCTCTTCCCTGGGAAGCTGAAAATGGTGCCTGTCTCCCCATCAGGCAAGAGCTGGGCTTCTGCAAACATCTGCCAATAGCAGCAGTGTGGATACACAACCCACAACGAGAAGGCCCAGGCCCAACACCAGGGCTGGCTCTGAACCTCAGCAGAGGTGGTTTGGAGGAGCTCCTTGGAGCTCCCCGTGACCAGGCAAAAGCAGCAGCCTTCTCTTCACTCCCTTTGCCATGGCACCAGCTGGTAAGTCCTCAGCCTTCCCAGAAATACCAACAGGCAGTTGGGGAATTGTGTCTGGTGCCCTCAGCCCTGAATACACAGTCTGAGAGTGTTCCATATACAAGCACACACCCAACACATAAGCCATATATACACAGCGTCACCAGTGCAAACAGAAAAGTGCAGAGCAGCCTTCACCCCTTGTGCTTTCCCACCTTGGTTTAAGGCACCCAAGGAAATCAAGTCCAAAATCCAACAAATTATAGAATAATAGAAAAAAAGGTAAGTACTTTGGGAACAGCACTGTCCACCAAGTCTGATGCTCAGAGCACTTCAGAATTAAGCAGATGCTTAATTTTAAGTTCTCAAAAAACCCTCACACCAGAATAATGCTTTTATTCTCATTTAAAAGAGAAAAATAAAGAAAAAAAAGAAAAATATATTAATGGCACTTCATCTGGCGGAATAACAGAGGAGATGCCCTCATGGAGATGCTGAGATGCAGCAGCAGATAAGCCAGTCGGATGCATTAGGGATGCAGGTTCCCAGTCTCGGCAGCCCAGAATGATCCTCCCCCCTGAGCCAGTGCAGCTCAGGGTAAATCCCATTGCCTTTGTTACTGCAGTTAATTGCTTGACCTCTCCTGCAGCCGCTCCAGACACACATCTAACAGGGAGGGCAGACACAGGTCTAGGTGAGGCAGCTGCCTACCTGCTGCTGATACCAAAATGAGCTTCACATCAGCAGCAGAGCTGTGATTAACTGATAATACTTTTCAGCAGCGTGAGCTGGATTTGCACCAGCCATCTACCAGCAAAAGCCTCCAGCTCCCAGTGAGACTCAATATTAAAAGACATCAGGAAGGAGTCTAGGCTGAGAGAAGAATGACCCTGGATTAGGGAAAAGAGAGCTCAAACCCATCAAGTCTTTCAAAGGGAAACAAAATCTTTGGATGTTGTTTGACTGCTTTTATCTGCAAATTGAGTTTTATCTGTGGGGGAAAAAAAGTAAACCCTGCAGAAACACTCAGCACAGTGGAAAAAAATAATGTTAAATTAAGCTTACAAAAATGTTTCTCTTTCTGAAAATCTTGGCTGGCGACAAATGGCTTGTGCCAAGTTATAAATCAAGTGTTGGGTTTCTTTAACACTCAGCATCCCCTGATTTATGATGCCATCACAACCTCTCGATTGATTTCTGACTCGGTGATCCATCTTCCTCCATAGGTACCTGCCCATTATAACGCCTCTTCCTGAGCAGGCAGCACATTTTGCTTCCCAGAAGGGCTTTATAAAGGAGAGGTTGAACGGAAACCCTCTGGCAGAGCACAGCCCCGAGGTGGCCATGCAGGGAGGGGAGATGGATGGTGTTTGCATGAAGGAGCAGCAGTACTCACTCGAGTACCTCCATCAAGGGGTCCAGGTTTGCTGCCACTGGACCAGCATGGCCTTTGGCAGTGCAGGCGTGCTGCTGGAAACCCCAGGAAAGGGCTCCTTTACTTGTTTGGGGTGACCAGAGCCTCCCTGCTCCCCCAGGGTTTAGTTCCCAACAGCAGCCATCCCTCACAGATGAAAACAAATCAAACCCTCCAGGCTGAAAGAGTCAAACTCACCAAAACCTCCAACCCAAGAGGAAAGCCTTTTCCTCTAGAAGCATCCCACCCCTCAGCAAAGCCTGTTCCCACCGGCTCAGCGACACAAGGACATCAGGGGATGACACCCACCCGCTCCTTAGAGGACCAGTGCTGTGACAAACTCCCTTGCTGGAATACAGTGGCCACAAGGCACCTCCCCAGCAGGTACCAGGTGGGGGGAGCTGCACAAGGGGTGCTCAGGATCAAAGGTCACCAGCCTTAGCTGGGCACCAACCCCCTGGACAGCCCAACACACAGAGCACTCCCTAACCCACTCTCTCCAAAACAAGCCAGATGTACTAAAGCACAGCTACTTACACTGAGCTTCTTCTGACCAAAACAGGTGAGGATGGTTTTCTGGGAGCAGCAGGGAGGGCAGTGGGGAGCAGCTCACTCCCAAATGCAGCACAGCTGGAGGCTGTTAAAGAAACCCAAACACCTTGGAAATTAGAGATGGGGATGCTAAGGGGAAAGGTAACGAATATTGACCACTCAAAGCCATCTGAGGTTTTCAGGCTTCAGTGGGTTAGAGCTGCGTCCCAGGCTATGCATCAGCCCTTGGGGTGAGCACAGGGATCATGAATATGGGCTGGGAATCCCTGGAGTGCTGCAGTTCACTGACTAACAGAGCCTTGTCCATAGCAGCCAGGTTATATATCTTTATCTAATGCAATGACTCCTACATAAACATTTTCTTGGGGAGTCCAGAAGCTGGCTGTCCACTCAGATGGTGCCTTTTTAACTTCTGAGATAAATAGGGCTTTTTTGTGTCACTATATGGCATTATTTATAGTGGAAAGGGCGCATGCTGTCAGTTCAGTATGTAAATGATGCCAGCCCCGTTTGCTACATCCCATCAATTATTTTCATACACTTTCCTTTGCCTTCATCTGTCAGAGAAAAAGTCACCTTGAGGCCTTGAAGTGGTTTTCTTCTCCCATTTCCTTTAGTTTTAGTGTGTGACTCTGAGGCTCGGAGGGGAGGGCAACATGGGATTTACAAAAGTAAGTGAGTTGGGAGAACAAGGCCTGATGGCCTTTGGAGCTCCACCAAAAAGCGAGATGGAAGCACTGCCTCTCGATTAAAAACTGTGCCACAATCCCTATCGTGTGTGCTTCTTCATAGGAGCTTCAAGGCTGGGATGGGCTGAAGAGCCAGCCCTGGTCTCCAGGGAAGGGTAGAACGTGATGCTCACACCAGAAGGGTGGGCAGGAGTAGGCCCTCAGCACCACCTAGGTGGAGTTTTTCGAAGAGCTTCAACTCATCCCATTCTCGAAAGCTGAGTGCTGCTGGCTCCCACCCTCTTGTGCCTCTTTTATGCAGGCTTAACTCTTTCTCTATTTTGTTACTAGTCTTTGGGTTAGACTACTCATTTCCCACACTAATTTGGGTGTCTGTCTCCCATTCCCACACAGAACCACTGGATCACCTCCAGTTAGACCCTCAGCTGGTACAAACCAGCTTTCTTGGATTGGCATTAGTGGTTAATGATCTCCCGTTACCTGTCCCTTAGAAAGCCCTTTACAGGGGCTAAACAATGGACTGGCAGAGGTTCAGGAAGGAGAGATGTCCCCTGTTACTTTGCCCTGTTCTTATGAGCAGGCACATTTCCTCGGATGCCCCAGTTCCCTCCACCCCACCCCTCTGGTCAGGCAGCAGCGCTTGAGCTCAAGGTGCTCACTCTCTCTTCTGATGCAGAGAGAGGAAAAAAAAAAGAAAATAAAACAAACCCATAAATCACCAAGCTAGCAAATGAAAATAAATACACTTAACAATATTTCCATGCCGCTTTTTATTATTATTATTTATAATGGTATTACAGAATTTCGTAAAATTAAAGTAAATGTCAAGCAGAATGTAATAATTTTCCTTGGGGTTTGGCACATTTGTGTGCCTGACAGTTTCACATTTTTCTTTATATCTGTGAAGACAGGAGCCTGACAGGGCTATATTTTGTTACCCACTTTGTTCAATTTTGTCATAAATTGGAGCAAACAAAACAGGGAAAATACAGACACCAAATTAATCAAAGAAATTACATTTTAAAGCACCTCATACAAACATGTATGAAATAATCATACTGTGCCAGGAAAGCACATGAAAACACCAACATTTCCCCCTCCCAAACACACACACTTTGCCCCAAGAAGAGCAGAGACCTCACCCCAGGGCCATTAGTGTTACACACCCAATGTTGCTCCTCAGCTCTCTCACCTTGCAGAGCCCTCACTGAATTTCTCTCCCATGAATTTCTCTCCCTGCACCTGAAGTTTATTCAAATCTCAGCTATTCCATCCCCTGGCAATGAGCTGCACCTTTTAACACAGCGGTGGGTGCTTGACATGGAGCAGCTAATTTGGGATGCCAGCGCACATGGCCACATCTCGACCTTTCTACAGGTTGTGCTCAAGATCACGCCTTCATCCTCTCACTTCTGCTGCCACCAGCACCCCTTGCAATGCCTGACACCACCTGTCACTGCTGGGCCACTCCAAATCCTCCATTAGGAGCACAGTGGCTGTCCCTGATGTTTGAAGGGAGACATTTGCAGCAGGAAGAAGCACCATGCATAAAGAATCACAATTTCCATGAGAATGACAAGGAGAAATGTGTAGTGAGTAGCAGGGCTATCCTCAGGCCAATCCTTTCTGCCTGAGTAAATTCGATTTGAATTCCTCTTGAAAGACCAGCTCTGCAGCACTTGGACTATATTGAAAAGGTCACTGGAGGCAATGTCAGACATACTCTCCAGCTGCACTTACAAGTGCACTGATAGAGATTCATAACAATGTATTACTGCAGCTGGAGATCCAAAGTGACTCTCTGAGGAATCCTCTCCACTTCTCTGGCAGTAGCAGACTATTCCATTACTCCCCATTAATGCCTGGATGGAGGCATTCATGCCTTCTCTCTGTCCCCCAAACACTGACCTGGAAGCTCTTCTTGGAGCTTGTTAACAGCTGGTGAGCATGGCTGGTGCAAACCTTGAGTTGGCTTCAGCCTCTGAAATGGCCACACTGGTATTTCATTTGCCTCCTTTCTACCTGTCTGGGCTTCACAGAGCACTGCAAAACCGTAGTGGCAGAATGTGTGTGACACCAGCAGCATCCCAAACCCCCCTCTGGCATGGACAGAAGTATTATGTACTGCTAGACTTGGGCTTAAAACCTGAAACAGAAGACGCTGTCCCTGCCTGTGGCACAGAGTTGGATGTGGGTGACCTTTAAGGGCCCTACCAATCCAAATCATACTATGACTGTCTCCTTTCATCTCAAATTTAGTATTTTGCCCTGTAGCCCTGTGCTGTGAAAACATGAGATTTCCCCTTTGCTGCTGGGCACATCCAGGTAGACTCACTGCAACAAGTCCATGTGCTCACCCATCCCAGAGCACAGTGCAAAGGGAGAGCTGAACAGCAGGGCCCTGGAGAGCAGCCACATTCCCCTGCAAATGTGGAAGTGGTTCAGTGGTAGATTAAGGGATTTTTTTTCTCCCCAAGCTACATACACTCACCACTGTATGGCAAATATGCCTTTTAAGCTTATTTGTGTATTCGTTGCTAAATACCATAATGGTGTCCAGCTGTATAGCAGGAGGGCCCATTCACTGACGTTTTACAGTTGAGTTTATTTTTTTATGATTATATTTTTTGTTTCCTTATTGTATTACAAACGTATTTTCTCTCATTTTGCTCTGTGCTTGTCGAATGCCTGATGTCTCCCATCACACCTGTTTTCTATTATTTCCCCTTCATTATTTTAATTCCCCATCTATTGTGCAGATTCTGAAAATTGTCTGATAAATCCCATTCTCTACTTTAAAAAAAGCCCATGAGAAGGTTTTAATAAATGAAATCTGCATTTTTCCCACATGGTGCTCAATGAAAGTGTCCGGTGAATAACCCCTGATTGTCAGGTGTTCCCATTCCCATCCTCTAGGAGGGGGGATAATTAGCAGACAAACAAAGGTTTACAATTCTGCAAATATCTCAGAAAGACCATTTGGCTGCTTGATCAGGAGAAGGATATTTTTAAAACTGCCATTTGAGACTCAGCTGTAGTGCTAATTAAATGAGAATTTCATAAAAATAATCTGAAAAAAGTCTCTGTTAATTGGACAACGATAATGAACAGACTTGCTAAACAGAGGCATAAGCGTCAAACAATCGAAGAGGAATAATAAAGTGCTGTTATCGTGCAATGCCAGGAAGCTTCTATTTGAAGTTTTAACTTTTAGCAATGTTTTTTTTTGTTTGTTTTTGTGAATGGCATCCAAAAATCTGCTTTGCAATCATGATTCCCAGGACTTTGATTGGGTGTGAGCAATGCAGGGGTAGCAGAGACCATGGCACTAACAACGTCCTTGCTTTAAGTCTTCTTGCATTCTGTTAACAGCTTTTGTGTTCTGCAAAGAATACGAGGGGGGAAATGCATTAATATTGTATGGGTGTTATTCCTGCAGGATAGCAGTGTTATTGAATCGGTGATTCTTTGCAATAATAATGACTTCCAGTACTGTATTGTACGGTAAAATACACGGAGTCAGGAAGGAACTCGTAAGCCTGATGGAAGACTCCAGTACAGCTCTGTTGGTGTTCCTTAGTGTTTGGTTCTGATGTGCTGCACCTGTGCAGGGGCCAGCACCTCCCTTCCCCACACACACTGGATAGAGACTGGTCATGTTTTTCTAGGGGCAGACTGTACCCGTGCCAGTGCACTGGAGCAGGGAGTGCTGCCAGGACGGTGATCCTTGGAAACACACTGTGGGGATGCAGGTGCCATCCTAACCCCACAGCTGGCACAGGGTCATGGAAATTGGGATTGCTCAAAGTGGAGAAGAAAAGGGTCCAGGGAGACCTTCTAGTGGCTTTCAATACTTAAGGTGTCTGTGAGAACGATGGGGACAAACCTTTTAGTAGGGCCTGTTGCGATAGGACGAGGGGGAATGGTTTGAGACTAACAGAGGATTGATTTAGATCAGCTATTAGGAGGAAGTTTTTTATGATGAGTGTTGTGAGGCCCTGGCACAGGCTGCCCAGAGAAGCTGTGGCTGCCTCATCCCTGGACGTGTTGAGGTTGGACGGGCCTTGGAGCAATATGATCTAGTGGAAAGTGTCCCTGCCCATGGCAGGGGTGGTAGAACTAAGTGGTCTTTAAGGTCCCTTCCAACCCAAACTGGTCTAGGATTCTATGATTTGCATTAACAAAAGGCTGGTGCCTTGCAACCTCCACTCTGCCATGCTCCTTCCTCAGCCCTTGGCACTGTCTCACAGGCTTACAGCAGATGACACAGAGCTGCAGGGAAACATTTTCAGGAAAACCTCCATTCATTTTACACCAGCAGAGAGTTCTGAATCTGTGGCTGCCTCCCGCTATGTGAAATCTGCTGTGCTGCCTTCGCACTCTCACAGCCCAAAGCCAGCGAGTGTGAAGCAGAGACCTCAGCCTGAGCACAAAGTGTCTCTTGGATATTCCATTCCTGAGGAAAAACCCAAACAAACCAGCTTTGTGAAAGCGAATGTAATGAGAATTGACTGCCCTCCATGAGAAGTATCGATTAATTACTCTGCACTGGAAAAAAAAAAAGGCAACTACAATGATACACATTTTCCAACTCCAGCACAAACAAATGGTTCTGAGACACAGAGAGGCTGGACTGAGAAATCTCATGGAATGAAGTCATCTCCAGGATGGAGACAGCAGCCAGGTTTACTGGAGTGCAGCCAGATTTTGGCCAAAGACACTTTCTTCTAACGTTGTTCGAAGCAAGAACAAGTGTTTGAGTAACCTGGTGTAGTGGCAGGTGTCTCTGCCCATGGCAGGAGGGGTGAAACTAGATGGTCTTTAGGGTCTTTTAGGGCCCAAATCAATATGGGATTCTATGATCACCTCCTACACTTTTGGTTCGAGCTCAGTTTCAGGTTTTCTAGAAGAGTTTCTTGTGGGAGCACGTACTTAAGCATCTGCCTTGGTTCACAGGCCCTGAGATGCCCTCTGGGGAACACCCTTACAGCTTCTGGTCGTTGCTGTGCTGGTGGCAGTGCTCTGGCCATGCCATTTTACTGCAGTCCTGTGTCATCTCCCTAAGTCACTTAGAGACCACAACAGAGACACAGACCAGGACAATCTCCCCCACTCTAGAAATGGAAAAATCACTGGAAATGTTATTCCTGGGAGTTGTAAAAAGAAAAGTCTATTTTGCAGGGCTGGACTGACGTATCAACATGAGAGTTGGAACCAAAAATCAAATGAAGGAACAGGCTGCACATTTGGTTCAGCTGTGAGCATGCCAGGCCTTTCCCAGTAAGCAGTGCACATGCTCGTGCCCTGGGAAGGGAAAACATTGGAATATGTCTTCTGCTGACCTGCTGGTCTCACTGGCTTCAGAGGTAGGACAGGACATACAGTGGGTCCCTTTTCATCTGTGAAATCCTTTTCCTTCCATTGCACCCAGCTACATGCAGTGCCTGCACTGTACTCAGTCCCTGCTGGCAGCACCCCAGCTTCAGCTCCTTTCTCCAGCACAGCCCTTGTGTGACCTTAGTCACGTCACTTCATCTGTCTCCACAGCAATTCTCTTTTGGGAATTGGGTGTAGTGCTTCTTCTAGGTATGCTGGGAAGAAAAACACATTATAGGTGGTAAAAAGCCAGATAATTGGATAAAAGCAGAAGACAGATAGAAATAAGATTCCCCCATGCATTCAGGTGCCTGGTTCACTCCCTCCAGGGATGGACTGTGTAGGATTGTGTAGATGAGTTATTAGACTAGCTGATTCTCAGCTACATCTTGGGTCTCCAGTGCCACAGGTGGTGGCTGCTCTCTGGGAAGCAGATATTGCACAGAATAGGTTAAACTTAATGTTTGTATTTATGGACTATACACACACAAGGCAGGGGAGACAACTGCACTACCAATAACTTGCAAAAGTCATAAGTTAATGTTATTATGGTGCATGTTCCAGCACATTGCCACACTGGCTGCTCCCTGTCAGCAAAGTCAGTGGGTGCTTCACATCTCCCCACTGCAGTCACGCTGGCCAGGGGCAGGAGGACAGCCAGTAGGACCTGCCATGTGTGCCCACCTGGGCCAGGTGTGCCCATGCTGACAGCAGTACAGCAATGCAGATTTTCCCTCCCACAGCTTCTCTGCTGCCAGATTTGGAGCTGCATTTCAAAACACAAGGAGGCAACTGTTCAGCTCTTCTCCAGTGCCTCTGTAAGGACCATGGGCCCTGGCTATCATCTCCTACAAGTAACTTATGGTACACACTATGGTCAGGTCACAGCAAAGTGATTTAAGATGAGAACTTTTGTGACATTTCTATAGAAATGAAAGCTTTACTACAGACAGAATTATATGTGAAGTGTCAGCAGAAACACAAAATCAGTGTCTTAACTCTCTGCTGCTCTATGAGTGATGGGACTTCTGAAGCTTGGTTCTAGAAACTGTCAATATTGGGTTTCTCTGGTGCTTCAGGGAGACTTTTTAGGTGGCACTTGTCAAGTCCAGCCCAGTTCTGTGCACTGGATTTCAAGGTTACCCCCATGTGTGAACAATGTGATGCTGACAGAAGCATCTTCATACCAGTATCGTTGTGTCTGTGTCACATTCACAGTCTACTCACTGGAGTTCTAGACTGGGATATCTGCATGTGTGTAGAACTCTCTTGGTATAGGCGTGTCCTGCTCTCCTCCCCTACAGAGATCTGTAGCTGTCTATATATTGCAAAACTGATCAGCTCTGAAGCAGCTTCTCTTTATCCTTAGAAAACGTTTGAGCTGCCCATACTCAGGTGATTCCAAAGGTCATGAAAGGTCTGCAGTGTAGGTGGGCAAAATGTAAGGTTCAGCTCTCAGACAACCAGTCCAAGAAGCGTTGTGTCATGAAGATGATTTGTCGAATCCCTGTGGCATCTCCATTAGGTCAAGACAACCTTTAACTCTGGCTTTGCTCCCCAGCCATTCTCATGATGGCCAACATGGGGTTGGAGCAGGGGGAAGAGAGAATGGAGAGCACGTGCCATCACTTCTCCAGCACTTGTTGCAGGAAGGATGACCTTTAAGCAGCCAGTGAGTCCTACATGCCTAGCCCAAGGAGCTGTGACCCTGGGAAGGAAGCAGGTTCTTTTTCCCACTTAGCCTCTGGCACATCGACCAAGTAATTCCAGTAAAAATAAGATCCGAACTGGTCTGTTTGGAAGGGCAGAGGTGGTCAAAACAGATCATGAGAGCAAAGGGCTGAACTAGTTATCAAAGATTTTCCTGGCCCACGGCAAGAACAACAGGCAGGGGTGGATGGGATGCTTAATTACAGCACTGGATGCCCAATATTTTCCTTTTTCTACTCTGCTGCACTCAGGCATTTCTGTAAGCAGTGCCTGGTGATTCTGGGCACAAACCACATCAGCAATTAATTGGATTTGTGGGCCTCAATTCTAGCACCCCTTTGAAATGTTCCCTCAGGAGATCATAAAAGGTGGGGACTGAGCAAAGCAGTAAGAGGCAGGTATAATGTGGAGAGCACCCTTTTGTTAATCCTGCTCTACCTATCTTTCATTAGCACACCTCATTATCACATCCTATAGATTTGTGCTTTGGCTCCACTGGTGAGAGGCAAATGATGTCTTAATGAACGACGGTGCCTCGAGCTGATAAGGGACTGCCCCTCGCTCCCACTGCACAGAGACTGTGCTCAGCACCCTGTGTCCATCTACACTTAACATAATTGGATGAAACTTGCAATAGTTCGTTCACTCCAGGTGGGTATAAAAGTCACAGCAAAAAATCCCAACGATAAAATATCAATTGCTGTCTCTTGCTCAAGGATGTAATTGTGTCTAGTGGTACTTGTGCAGCTGAGCATCCAGGCTGGAAGATCGCAGGAGGAAGGATTCACCCTGCCAGGTACAGCACAAGGCAGAGGCATCTTGAGTGCAAGGCTGCAGAGGCCAGGCCTGGAGCAGGCAGCTCTCAAGACACTGGCACTGCTTTTAGAAACTGTCTTGGCTAAGCTATATTTACTTCTCCTGTGCTCAGAGGATACTTGTGTAGCCTCATGTGGCTCAGTCCCAGTGCAGTCATCTCCCTGTGACTGGGAGGGTAGGCAGGCCCTGGCACAGCTTGCCCAGAGAAGCTGTGGCTGCTCCAGCCCTGGAAGTGTCCAAGGCCAGGTTGGACAGGGCTTGGAGTGACCTGGTCTGGTAGAAGGTGTCCCTGCCCGTGGCAGGGGCTTGGAACAAGATGGTCTTGAAGGTCCTTTTCAATCCAGACCATTCCAGGATTCCAGGATTCCTGCTGCTCCAGGAGGAACACCACTAGGATGGCCGTGCCAGTGCCCACTGCAGCTTAGTGCCACTTCAGCCCCATGTGCCTCAGCCACTGTGTTTATAAAACATTTTCCCAAAGCCATTACTTTTATGCCCTGAATGATTACTTCATTTAGCACATACATCAGAACTAAAATACCCAATATTAGCTCATTTAACTTCATGCTCAGTGATGGATTAATAGTTTCTCTTTTCTGGAGCAAAGCCCAGTCCGTTTCATCTGAGGACTGAGGAGCAATGTTCCTTGTCTCCTCGAGTCTGAGACATCTGCTGTGCTTTGCGGATCTGCTTGCCCACAAAAAACCCCAACCTGAGAATGCTTAAATATATATATTAAAAAAATTATAAAGCTATAGATCACTCCCATTTCTTTCCTGCTTTCAGAGCAGGTGCAAAGGAAGCATATCAAGAGTACAGTCAGCATAAGCCTGTGTCTCCTTTGAGGTTTCAGATGTCACATCATGTTACAGTGGATATTGCTGCCACATACCATGATGTGCATCATGGGCCACACAGGGAAATGAGAGATTGAAACAGTTCCTTAATGGACAAACACAACGAGAGCAGACACCTGTGTCAGCCCCAGCCTGGCTGAGATAAGAGAATCCTGACTGCTAAACATTCTGGCCCAAATAAAAGCAATGGGTGAGTGACCAAACTGAACTGCTTGAGCTCTTGCTGGTCCCCAGAATGAACAGAGATGTTGATCAGTCAGTGCAATGAGTGTGAGCAAACAGCCCTCTCTGTCACCCCTGTGGGCAGCAGACTTGTAGCAGGAACCAAGGCTGGGTCTATGGTGTGTGCCAGGGACCAAACTGGAAGGCCTCGCTCAGTCAAAGCTCTCTTGGCTCCAGTGACAGCTTCTCAGCTCCAGCATCTTTTTTCTATAGAAGCTGTGCCTGATGAAGCCCATTTTCTTCCAAAGCAGGGGTAGAAGACTTCGGGTTTGGAATGTTTTTTTCTCCTTTCTTCCTGAAACATCAGCTGTCAAGGAAGGGGGGCAAAGAAATTTGGGTATGAGAGCAGAGGTGTTCCCAAACTTAGAGTCATTTTGTTATTGAGATCTCTATGTCTCCACGTCTTTTGTTTGGTCACAGACCGAGAATGCTACTGTCTTTCTGCACGGTGAAAAAAAAAAATGGAACAAGAAAACAGGGCTGAAATACTTCAGCCAGTCTCCCTTATCCTGTGCTCAGCAATTACTCTTTTTGTCACCAAGAGGAAAGAGGCATGTACCATTTGAAAGTATTTAGAACTGACTGTGTGGTTTCCAAACACAGGATCTTTCAAAGTACTCCTCTCTTCTCATTTGGTGTCACAGGCAATTAAGTTCTTAAGAGGTTCTCTGTAGCATTAGCAGACTATATGATATTCTTGAAAGTGCCTTTATAGCATCCTACAGCAAAACTTCTTGCATCTTCCTTAGAAAGTAACAAGCTGAATTCCAAGAAGGGAAGCTGATCAAATTCCTTTTTATGTACAATCCCAGCTGGCTGGGTGCTCACCACTGCTGCTCCCCCCTCCAGCCGAGGCTCACCATGGGGAGCTGCTCTCCAAAACTGAAGCCCCTTACCAGGAACTTCTCCCCAAAAACAAAGCCTGTTACCAGGAGGGAGGGAAGGCTCAGTCCTGCCTCTTTGGCTTTACCCTGTGCCCAGCTGTGGGGAGCACTCAGCTGCAGGGAGAGCGAGTCAGAGTGACAGGGAGCACCAAGGTCTGGATATGCCCTCTCATTCAGCTCTAGCTAAGAGGAAGGTAAATATCAAAGTAAAAAGAGTAAAAAGAAGCCAGGAAGAGCCCATCCTTGGGATTGGTCCTCAGCTGCTCCAGAAGTACATTTCTATTCACTGCTGCCATCCTTTCTGGCTGTAACGTATTTCCTCATTATGGTAAACACCCACATGGCATTTGTTTCTGGAATGACATTGCACAAAGTCATTGGGTAGTAAAAATGCCTCTGATCTTGCAAAGCACAAGGCTCCAGACAAGTAAAGTCTGTAAACAGCTCTGCACTCCAGGATGTTTTATGAGCTGGACTAGCGTTTACTCAGGGCTAAAGCTGAAGAAATTTGTTTCATCTCCTGGAAAAGGCACCGTTCCCGCAGGAGGCTCCACCCCTCGGGGGTATTGGCATGGTCACTACGGTCTAACTCCCAACCACCTTCTTCCCTTTGCTGCCTGCAAGTCGGTGCCGTTCATTCCGTGGTTCCCTCTCCCAGCAATACTTCTGTGATATTTAGAAGTGCATATAAATGTCAGCAGGCCAGCAGAAGCCCGCAGGACTCTGCAGGCAGCAGGCAGGTGTGGAGTTCACTGGGACTGTGTTACGCTGAACCCTGAGGGCTGTAGGGTTCAAGCACTCCCCTCCCAGGGCTCCTTGGCTGCTCTTCAGGCTGCTGCCAGAGGCTCCTCAGGGATGTCTGACACCAGGCAGTGGCAGGAGGTGGACAGTGAGTGACGGCATCTCTCGCATTGTCTCCAGCAGTGCTGATCTGATGTGTGCAGGTGGTGCTTGAAGCCAAAGCTGTGCAGAAGAGAGAGACAGACCCTCATTTGAAGCCTCTGAGTTGCAGTGAAAACTGGAGCAGGGCCATACATGTGAAGTGATGAGAACAGTACAAGGATCATAGAATCATCATGGAGTCATAAAATGGTTTGGGTTTGAAGGGACCTTAAAGATCAGCTAGTTCCAACTCCCTGCCATGGGCAGGGACATCTTCCATTAGACCAGGTTGCTCAGTGCCCCATCCAGCCTGGCCTTGCACACTTCCAGGGGTGGGGCAGACACAGCTAATGGCTCTGTTGAGGCTCTGAGATGTTACAGATCAGGCTGTGCTCAGCTGAGGCCAAAAAGCCTTTTGCTCACTGCAAGAAGGCTTTTTGAATTTTCGAATAGAGCTGCCAGCTGGGGCACCTTCCAGATACAAAAGGGTAAGACCAGCACGGCACTACAGTGATCCATCCAGCCTGACTGCCTGACACTCATTCCCAGGGGCTGACCTGGCCCGTGTCCTGAGGGATGCTGCCTGATCACCACATGCAGGTGAGGAAGATTGAACATCTCACCACCTCCCCAGAGACATCACCAGCTGCTCCCAGGGGAAGAGACATCACCAACCTGTTGCTGTTGGGAAGAGGGTGGCTCCAAACCAGTCAGGGTTGGATTCTCCAACCCGCTTGCCTTGTCCAGCTGAGTCTGTAACAAGACTGGAGATCCTACAGCCTCTGTGGGCCCCTCATCTGGCATTTGACCATCCTCAGGGTGGACACTTTTGACATATCTCACCAGAACTTCCCATGCTGCAATTTGTGCCTGTTGCCCCTCTTCCTGTCACTGTGAACCTCTGAGGACAGTCTGGCTCTGTCTTTTGTGTCTTTTGCACACCCTCCTGTTAAATGTCATCAACAGCAATGAGATGTCACCTTTTCCCTCCTTAAAACTCCCATTTTTCTCAGTCTTGTCCCAGTACACTGACATCTTTTTGCAAGGGAAGCCTAAAACTGGCCACCAGGCCTCCAGTGCTCAAGCACATGCAGGAACAGCTCTGGGATTCACATCCCACGACCAGCTCCAGCTGTACTGCACTAATTCATCACCCGCCAGCGGGTGTCAGGAGCTCATGGAAAAAAGCAGAAGTCAGAGAACTTTCTCGGCTGGTTCCCCTTTGACAGATTTCAAGCATTCACTCTCCTCTCATCTGGCTATTTGTGAGGGGTTCACATGTCTAGAGCCGCTCCATTAGAGCTTGTCTGCACTGCTGGAAAGCTTCATTAGTTCAGGACAGCGAGTGCATATCTACTGTTCAGAGGGAAACCAGAGTGGAAGACAAGCCACGTTAGTTACAGCGTGAGGGGAACTCATTAGAGCCAAGCTCAGCTGCAGATTTAGGCTGACTTTATCTTCCTGGTGGCTTTACCTCACAATAGTACAAGCCTTTGTTACACGAGGGGCGGTGGGAAAGTGGTGATTTTTTTTGCTCTTACAGATTGTTTTGGGACAGACCAAAAACAGGATTTTGGATGATATCTGGAGCAAGAGGGAAGGGGAAGATGCCCCTAGGCAGCACCAGCAGGGTGAGATGCTATTAATGCTCCAACTTCCCTGTCTGACCACAAACCCATTCTTTAGGAAATTCCAGAAGGGCCTACATTTGACATGTGAAAGGAAAAAACCTATTTTACTAAGTCTGGTCCAGGTCTTCCTCGG
>JAYRBT010000051.1:8790449-8818673 GCA_036023395.1 Myiotriccus ornatus | reverse complement strand
AAATTCCAGAAGGGCCTACATTTGACATGTGAAAGGAAAAAACCTATTTTACTAAGTCTGGTCCAGGTCTTCCTCGGGTTCAGTTCCCTGTTGCAACTTAAATCCTGATGGGGTTTTGTAGGTTACATGATCACACCAGATGTTGTGGTGCCACACCTTTAGCAATGTCCTTCACTTTTTTGAGCACCAAACCAGAGATCAGGGAAAGACAGAAGGTATGACTGGAAATGGGGAAAAAATGGTGGAAAAAAGGGCTTTCTGTAGGCCTGACTGAAAAATGGAAAGTACCCAAGTTTAGCCATCCTTTTGGAAACCTCTGGCCTCAAAATACACTTCGCCACTGATCTGTTTTAATTCCAGGAACAACACACTGAGCTGAGGCTTAGACCTCGGGCAAATTCGCCTTTTGGCTCAAACAGCAGAGATCTTGAGCTGAAAATGCCTGCTGCTGACAGCCTGCACCATGGCTGCATCCCAAACACTGCTGGCATAGCTGTGGTGGAAAAAATAAAATACATTTCATTCCCCAATGGTCATGCTGTAATGGCATGAAATTAGAAACTCTAATCAATAGTGCTTTACACAGCATGACTCTCATGTCAAAAGAGCCTGTGGTTTACAAAAGAAGAGTCACAAATAAATATGAAAATCAAGTCTGTGAAGCGTCAGTAATGAAGTATAATTCTGTCAAGCAATCCCAGCCCATGATGCTGTCCACAAAACCTTCACTCACCCAATCCTTCCTTCCCTCTCCACACCTCCCTGGTGTGGAGACCAATTTTCCTGGTTTTATTTGCCCTTCGCACATGAAATGTCACTGATTTGAGCGGGAGTGACGAAACTGGGGAGGGAAGGGCTGTGCTGCAGCCCTTGCTCTGCCTCTGCTTAGTTCTCAATGCTTTTACCTCTCTGTTGCTCTGGAAAAGGCACCAACTGCATCTGCTCACCTTGCTGAGACTGATGACACCCCTTTCTTCTAAGGCTTGCCTCTTCTGTTCCTACAAAATGTAAGTGAAATGCAGATTATTCTCTTTAGAACAACAGTAGAAGTTAGAGTTATCCTATTTAAATCAAGAATTATAGGCAGTTGGGCTAAGACCCTTGTTTTTTGCTTGCACAGGCGACACTCCCAGAAGAACCACTGGGGAGGTAAAGTATTCAAAAATAATAAGCAGACCCCCAAAGGCATGAAGGGCTGACAGCTACAGGGCTCTGTGTTTGTCACACAAGTCTTCCGGGAGCTGGCGGCGTTTTGTTCAGGGACAGGGCTTGGTTTTTTTCCAGCGCTGGTTTTAAAACTCCTCTCGCCATGCACTGCTAACACTAGCACAGCTTGGCAGGTAGAGAAGTGCCCTGAAAATAGGAAATTCTTGGAGTGGAGATTTTGTTAATTAGACCTCCTTCCTGCACACAGCTCCAGCTCCCCGTGCAGCTCCTGTGGCAGCGATGCAGTGATCGACCAAGGGTGGGATGTTTCCAGGAGAACAGATAACAGCTGCTTGACTTCCAGACGTAAATGAAAGTCCTCCAGAAAGACCTGCCAAATCCAAAGGCACAAGAGCCAGTGGGAAAAAAGCTTGCATGGCCTCAAGTGAAGCCCCCAGTCTTTGTGAGGGGTGTCTCCAGCAGTTTCTGGGTCCCTTTCCTAATTGTGCCACTGAACCACATCACTTTGGTTACTTGAATTACCTGCAGCCTTCTCTTTAGCCCGGACAAAGATACTTCCCTTGAGCCAATGCTACTGGAAATCTCAATAAGGACAGAGAAACAGAGGTTTACACATCAAGTCCGTGGCCTGAAGCCCAGATGGAACCAGTAAAAACAAACCCCAGGGGACAACCCTCCACTCCAGACATGCTGAATGGGGAGCTGCCTGAGGTCCCCTGCAGGGAGGGTGGCCTAGGTGACCTCTAGTGGTCCCTTCCAACCACACCCAATCTGTGTTTCTGGGAATGTCCAGGGAGAGCAAGGTGTTCTGGAAAGGGCACATCTGCCTGTGCTTTGTGCTGCCAAAACGCCTCCTGAAGAAGGTGCCCATGGCCCAGGTCACAGGCAGGGTGCCATGGGCCAGGCCCTGCAGAGCGGTTCTCACAGCACTGCTTTAGCTTCCTCTCTCTGAAGAACAGTTGCTTTCACTTCAGAGCAGTCACTTACATCATCCCACGTTGGAAAAGTGGGATGAAAGCCAAAAAATGTCTCTCCCAAACCCTCAATAAAACCAGTGACTTGTGCAATACATGCAAAGCTTTAACTTGGGGAACTTCAAGTCACCAAGCATCTGTTAATCAGCAACGCGCCAGACCCTGGGGATTGTGGGGATGTTAAAGGTTATCCTGCTCTCCCGCACATTACACTGCTGAGCTCCATTACACAACCAAAGGAGGAGTTCATCTGTGGCAAAGAATATTTGATTCTCCGGATATTATTTTAGATGTGGAAAGCCAGCTGCTGAATGCTGCTTTTCAGGTTAAACAAAACTTACAGCCAACACTCATTCTCACACTATTAATGAAGATAATCTTGCCCTGCAATTGACTTTTTTCCAGAAATAGCAGGAGAGGGATTTTCAAATCCTTTCAGGTTTGCAAAACGTTATCTCACTCTATTCCTTTAATCTCCTGATGCTGAAAGATGGATCTTTTTCTCTTACGGCTGGATGTACTTCTACACTTCAGCAGCAAACCATGAAAGGGAATCAGGCTTATGGAAAAAAAACAACAAAGAATTTGCAGTGTTAACATTTACTTGGGCTTGTCTGGACTTCCTCAGCTTTGAATTCCAACATGATTGACCAGACTGAATGTTACACAGAAGAGACAAACAAAATGACAAGCTTTGTGTACAAAGGACTGCTAGGCAGGGGAAGAGACTGTGCTCTGCTCCAGGGCAGTGCTGGCCAGCACAAGAAGTTGAAGAGCTCAAGCACAGACAGGGAGAGAGGTAGGTTGGACTGGAGAAAAAATTCTTGCAATACTTCAGCACCAGTCCTGAGTACTGGGATACACTGCAGTGTCTCAAGGGTCAGTTTTAAGAACATCTTGAGCAAATAAGACAGGGCCTAAGTTTATCCATCCCTGGAAGTGTCCAAGGCCAGGTTGGACGAGGCTTGGAGCAACCTGGTCTAGTGGAAGGTGTCCTGCCTATGGCATGGGCTTGGACTAGATGAGCTTTGAGGTCCTTTCCAACCTAAACCATTCTGTGGTTCTATGATTCTATGATGACACCTCCCTGGAGAAAGAAGGTGATCTGGAAAATCTCCTGAGGTCTCATTCACTTTTTGGTTTCTAGGAAAACCCACAAATAAACAGCACAGCTACAGTAAAAGGCAGAGCAGAGCATTCCCTGAACAATTCCTCCTCCTGAATTGCAGTGAAGGCACAATTCATAGCCTGCTTTTTCATTTCCATGAATCTCAATTGTTCACATAATAATCACAGAAGTATTTAATAATACAAAGCATATGGGCCAGATGTTCAACTGGTGTAAATCAATAGCACTCAGGAAGCTTTAGTGGTGCTGTGCTGGCATAATCATCTGAAGATCTGGTGCTGCATTTTAAGGTGGCTCTCAGGATTTTAGTACTTTCTTATTGCTTCCACTAAAACCAACTCACAGAGTTTACTGCCCATCTAAAAATGGCCACCTCCCATCACATGCTCATAATCGAAGATCAAAAACCCAAAGCTCAAAATAGATTGGCTTAAGATCACTTAAAAGCCACTGGTCTGGCCTCTGCTGGCCATTATCACCAAGTTTTATCATGGCCATATACTTCTCCAGCTGACCTTACCCTGTCTCAGGCGGGGATAGACAGCTCCCTTGACCAGATGCCTTGTCTTAGTCTCATCAGCTGGTGTGGGAGCTCTGCTTTATTTACTTCCCTCTGTAAAAAAAGAAAAAGCTTTTAATTCACTTCCTCCTGGGAGTTTCTGTGATGCTCATTGATCCACTCCACAAGTACTTCACAAACACTAATGGATCCAGTGAAACTCTCCACTAATCTCTTCCTGAAACTTGGCACCAAACTGCTCATTTCTGACGCTGTGCCCTTTTACGGTTGTTTTGCTTTGCTACCTGTTTCAGAGTCACTCCAGGGCTCATTAATTGTTCATCCTTTGTCCCTTGAAAATTTTCCCTTTAATCTTTCCAGTCGCCTGTTGGATACTGATGTGAAACAGACTTCAATTTGTGGCCTTCACACCTGCAATGATACTATTTGAACTGATCGTGGCATTACCACTTGCACATGGATCTATGTAATTGAACTGAAAAGCTTTGCAAGATGTATTCATTGGACTTCTGATCTCATTTGTTAGAGAGCCTGAGGGAACAGGCAATTTCCACTCCTCAATTTATGACAACTGGTCATAGTTACTTAAATGGAATAAAATAAATCCTGCAGCATGTGTCCCTTCTGGAAACCAGGTTGCCAATTGTGCCCAGAAGAGAATTGAATTGCCCAGTGACAGTACTGGATTGAGTGAAATATATATATACATATATATGTATCAGAAAGTCACAGTAAAGTTTTTTGTGGAGGTTCCCAGGTTAATATTCCTTCTGCTAATGTGACTCCCCGACTGAGATTCTCTCAGATTTCAAGGAATTGTATGGAGACTGTGCAAATAAGCTGGTCTGCTATAGTTGAAAATAACTTATCCTTGTGCTAATTATATTTGGGGCTAAGGTGTGACCTACTCCACTTCCATAACCAGGCCTAGATTTTCAGCTGTCAGTGACAGCTGGATTTTCAAAAGACGTGCAGACCAGCACGGCTGGGCTCTTTGGGCAGCACAAGGTGCACAGAAGGATTTCACTGACCACCCGACCCTGACCATCAGCCCTCAAAACACCACTCCCCAATCAGTAAATCTCCTTTCTTTTATTCCACATAACATGCAATTTGGGATTTTTCTTTTTTTCCTTTTTTTTTTTTGTCTTGAGTAGAAATTGCAGTATCAAGAGGTCAAAGCAGCTGTTTCTAGACTCAGCCAGTTTTAAAGTTGAGGTTTGTACTGTGGTCCACAAGCTCAACCTGTCATCCTGCCATGATAGCCAGTGTGGGAAAGGCTGAGGAACTTGGGAATTTGTACCCATGTGGGATACTGCAGCAAGAACTCCAGCTGAGGAGCCCTGTCTTTGTCCACTCCACAGGCTGAACTGGCCTTCAGTTCAGGTCCTGAGAGGATCTGAGAGGAGGATGAGCTCCAACAGACAAGGCTGTTTGAGTCCACCTGCAAAGCTTGGCCTGAAAGGAGGCCAGGTCCTTCTGCCTTTTAGCCCTGCCCTCTTTTGCTGGCTGTTTCCTCTCATGCAAGCATCCCATTCCCATCTAGAGTGTGCCAAGTGACCTTCTGGAGGGTGAGCAAACGGTCCTGGGTGTATAGCTGTTGCCACACCTATTAATGTTCTGCTGTGGGAGAACACTAGTGTGGATTTAAGAGATTATCTTAAATCCAAACTGCACATTTCTTAATTATTGGTATTCTTTTCCTGTACAAGAAGAATTTGCATAATTTCCCAGCAGTAGAGAAGAGCAACCTCAAAACAATAAATTAAAAATTGCACCAATTCATCATGGAAGTGCATGTACAGTTGCTGGCATTGCTCATTTTCCTTGCAGAGCCAGTGCAGACACAAAGGAAGAGCAGATCCTCAGTGCAGCTTCCAGAGAACCCCACTCACCCATGCTGGTTGAAGAGCTGGCCCCACATTAACATGTTTTTTCCAGGAGTTCTTCATGGAACCCAGATAGTTTTGGCAAAGAATGCCAACTCAGGCAGTGATCCTGCAGATCTTTAAGCACTGAGCACTGTTGCTGTTACAGGTGGTGTTCTTGGCACTGGGAGGACCTCTTACAGCAGTGGTGGGGCCAAGGGGACACAGAGCTTTTGAGGCTAAGACCTCCCAGAGCAAAGACATTCACCATTTGGGTTTTAATAATATGGGAGTGTGCATCACAGGCAGCACATTCTTCAGGTATAATCAGCTGGCTCCTGAGTTTAACAGCAGAAAATAGGCAATGGATTCCCATGGAGATCCACTGCCTTCACGGTGGGTTTGATCCTCCAGCACATCTGCGAGTGTGACCCATCCTGCTCTGCCTGGGGCTCCCAGGTCAGTCTCCCTCTGCAGGTGGGGCTGGGAGCCCCTGCCCTCCTCAGCCACTCTAGATCTGCTGGTGACTTTTGCAAATGGGAATTAGGAACCCAAACCAGGGAAGTGCTTTAATCCAGCATCACTTCATTGCTGCCCACCAAATGACAAATGACATTAACGTGATTTTTATCACTTCAGACAGTCCAGCTGCCCACATGAAAACTAAAGATATATTTTGACCCTGTCTTGTCTACATTTGTGAATGGTTCAAACACTTGCCATCCTGGCACCATATAACTCAAACTGCCACTGCCCCAGTGATGTATTTTGAAGAGAGACCATTCTCACGCTGTACTACATCAGGGGAATGACAGGCCCTTGTGGTGTACATCAGCAGGGAGATGACACTCTACTTTTGTGTTTTAAGGGCTCCAAGATATATCATGGAAAGTGCTGTCTAATTCCTGGAACCTGGAGGCAGGCACAAGGTGTTATTGTCAAAATAAAAGAGAAAAACTGGGGCAGATTTTTAATCTGACTATCCCACGATGATAGCAACAGGCAGGGGGTCATGGAGGCATTTTCTTCTGGCAGATTGGGATGTCTCCTCATCACTTTATCAGTTCAGACCAAAAGTGTGTTCCTAAAGCTCTATTTCAGAAATTATCTTTGCTTAAATTTTACAATATTCTTCACTCCCCTGGGCTTGTGGATTTGTACATGTTTAATTTTAAGCATGTATTTTGCTGCCATGCTACCTAGGGGTAGTAATGTGGATTTTATAAGGCTGAGCTTAGTTCTGTAAAGTCAGAAGAAGAAAAGAATATGGAAATAATTCAGCAAGGGGCAGTAAAAGTATGTGAAGAAAAGACGCAGTTGTTCACTCACTGATATTTTACATATCCCCTGGCATCAGAGGCACTGATTCCAGCATATGCTGAACAAGAATCTTGAAGCTGCTGGGGCTCCACCAGTCCTCAGCAGCAGGGGAAAACAGAGCTGGGGACAAACTGAAAAGAGGGAGATGCAAAAAGTCACATACGTGTGCAAGGTGCAGAAGGGATTGTGAAACAAAAGTGTTTGTGAAATTAAATTAAACTAGAAAAAAAAGAAAGAGAAGAAGAGAGAGAAAAAGAAATCTAGGATTTCTTAGAGGGCCCAGTTGTGGGGCAGTCCCAAACCCTCCCAGTCAGATTTCCTATTTTAGAGCATCATGCCCAGTGCAATGAGCACGGCAGGTTTATAACCCCCCCAAGTGAAACAAGAGTCCTGGCCAGAGCTGGAACAGAGTTCCTGTTCCTAATTCCATCGTTTATCTACTGGCTCAGGTTCCATCTACACAGATTTAAAGCCTCACACTGGCTCCTAAGGCTATGCTATATAAAATTTGATTGTTACATTCAACGGGCTGTAATAAATTAAATGAACTATCAGTAATAAGTTCACAGGCAACACTATCTTTTTTCAGTAAAGTATACTTCCTGAAAATATACCAGAAGCATCAAATGTAACTAGATTTAATTTCATACTGAAGAGTCTGTGAATATTCATTTTAAAATAGTCACCAAGGCCTAATTTTAATTTGTGTGATGTTTCTGCTAATACCAATGCCTACTTAAAATATCCATTAAAAAGCTTTAAGAATATTAACTGGGAATTCTTACAGAAACGCACTAGAGTTTTATGTTTTGAATTACCATTACAGGCTTTTTGGTTTAACTCCCGTTAAACAGACTTCATTATTACAAGAATATGTGCAAATTAAAAGAAGCCCATTAAAATCTAAAATTCCATGCTAAAAAGATTAGGGATATTTAAGTTATTTTTCTTCTGAAGGAATAAATGTCATAAAATGTGATAGGGAGTAAAACCCAATACTTAGAAACTCACAAGATTGTCAGTGGCTAGACAGGGGTGAGAATTTTCTAATGAGCTTCAGAATAACAGGTTTCATACAAGGAATCATTTCCCTTGTGTTTTTCTGCTCCCCATCACAAAGATGTCACATCTATAAAGCCTTTGTCACAGACCTTGTTGGAACAAGATGAGCTTTAAGGTCCCTTCCATGGCAAACCATTCTATGATTCCACGATCTTCACCTGGCTCCAAGGTGCAGGCAGGGATGTGATGGCTCAGGGAAGAGACATATGGTCCTGACATGGTTTAAGCCCACCCAGCAACTAAGAATTCTGCAGCAGCTCTCTCACTGCCTCCTCAGTGGGATGGGAAGAAGAATCAGTGGGGGAAATGTAAAACTTGTGGGTTGAGATAAGAATTTAATAATTTTTAATAATTAAAACAAAGTAAAATAAAACAGTAGTAATAATACTAATGGTTATATTAATTATTATTATAATTAAAAGGAGACAGAGAGAAATAACAAGAGAAACAAGTGATGCACAATACGCTTGCTCACTGCCCTCCACCCCATACCCAGCCCAATCCCCAGCAGCGATCGTTGTCTCCCGACAACTCCCCCCAGGTTCCATATTGGGCCTGATGCTCCATGGAATGGAATATCCCTCTGGCCAGTTTGGGTCAGCTCTCCTGGCCGTGCTCCCTCCTGGTTGCTTGTGCATCTTCTCATTGGCAGTACATAATACACTGAAAAGTCCTTGATTTAGGGTAAGCACTGCTCTGCAATAACCAGAACATCAGTGTGTCATCAGTATTATTCTCACATTGAACCCACAATACAGCACTGTACCAGCTACTAAGATGGAAAATGATTTCTATCCCAGCCAAACCAGGACAAGTCCCCACTGACACCAGCTGGGTTTAGCAGACCTGGACACCTTGGACTTGCTCTCCAAAGGCTGCTCTCTGCTCCCCACTTGAATAAAACTTGGCTGCTGAGGATGGGAGTGCAGATTTGAGGCTTAGTTCATGATCCAGCACAGGGCTGGATCTGACAGGACATCTACAAGGCTTGGTTTGGCACTCTGCACTGGGCTGGGCTTCACCCTCCACCAAGCAAATTCTACTGCCCAACAGCTTGTCTGAAGTTGGGCTCATTCCACAGCCCTGGAGGGAGCTGGAGCCTCTGGAATGTCCACTGCTCCAGCACTGCATACAGATACAGGTATCTATACGGTGAAGCTCACCGAGGCCTAAGGGGCAGTGAAGGGACTTCACATGGAAGCAAGGCACTGCAAAATACACTTCTCCTTCATTTGCTTTGGCTCCCAGCTGCTGTATTGATCCCTTGGCTTCTAAATAACCTTCCATTCAATATAGTCATCAGTGAGAAGTCTCCTGCTCTCATAAATCACACGAATATTTGCACTGCCTTGTGCAAAACACATCTTGTAACCTATCAGGTGCTTCATGTCCCCGCTCCCTGTCTGGTCACTTCTGTCCCTCTCTTTCCCTGGGGGGCTGGGGCAGCCCCTGACCCTTCCCTGGGCTCCAGGCAGCCACAGCAAATTATCTCTGCTAAAACTCTCTTCTGTTAGGCTGCCAAATCTTTACATTAATCCAGAAAATTACAATTAATGAGTGCTAAGAGGATCTTTCCACCTCTGTGTATGGCTCTATGCAGTTGTAATGATCCCTGCTGCTCCACCAGCGTCCAAAGCCTCTTCTGGTCACGGCTTTTGGCTCTGGGCAGGGCAAGGCACTCAGGGAAGGGAAGGAGGAGGTGGCAGAGGGGCTTCTGCCTCTTCTTGCTTGATGGTCTGTGACAAGGATCCTCCACACTGAAGATGGGAGAGGCCTGAATTAGTAAGAGCCCGTGGCCACCAGCAGAGACTCCCTCCATGTGAAAGGTCGTGTCAACATTTCGGGAGTTTGAAGTCATGAGATTTTCTGGGATCTGCCATGCGGTGAAGGATGGAGCTGATGATCACACTGCATGGGGTCTACAGCCCCACACTGGCTGGCTGATGAGACAACCTGAGACAACTTCACTGAGGCTCCAGGAGTCAAATTCCCAGGTTACTAATGCAGCTCCAGGGATGCAGCTCTCTGAGGACTACCCAAAATTTAAAATACGGTATTTTTAGTGATTAAGAACCAGAACTGGGAATCTCACTGACATACAAATGTTTTCCCTAGATGTGAATTAGGGGTCTCAATCAGGTCTGGATCAATTAATCCCCTGACTGGGCATGGTGAAATACCTGCAGTAATCTTTAAGATTTGAAGAGAGATCTGTTCATATTTTTTAGCATGTATTGGTAGCTATTCCCTCACAACAATCCCACCTCCACCTGAGCTGCTGAACAGTTTCAGGGAAGGTTCTTGTTCTTGATTTTTTTCCTCTTGCTGTGACCAGCAAACACTTGAAGGTGTTTAACCTTCAACAAGCAGTAAGTGACTGACCCAGCCAGGCAGGCACTGGCTCTGGTCGATTCACCACTCACAGAAACTAAAGGATCTCCTACAATTCAGTGGTTGGTAAGTCTCGTGCTCCTGCTTTCACAAACCTCTTCATTGACATTTCCCCTTCAGGACTATTTATCTTTTTTCTCCTCTGTGTGTTCACTTTAGTCTGAGTTTCTACAAACCACTTCACCATGAATGGAGCATTTGTGCATTTTCAGTGTTTCAATCCCAGAAATAACCCTGCAGAAATCACTAGAATTACACTGGGGGAAAAGCAATGGATGTCACAGGAGAAACAAGGTTTGTTTCTTTATTCCTTAGAGAGGAAATGTTAGATAACTATCTGCTTCCCTGAGTTAGTAATTTCCACTGTCTTCAGTCAAATTAATTTCCATTAGAACTAATAATGAATTTACCTTGTAATTACTAGGTTTAATCTATAAATAATATATCATATATATTCAATATCTATTATCCTCTATCCTTGATATATATTATCCTCTATGAGGTTAAGCACTTTCCCCCTCACTTTTAGATGCTCTTTAAATTAGAGGATGCATGCAAACACGAAACAAAAATCAGAGTAGCCCAAGTATCTACTACCCCAAGCAGATCCCCTTCTGGAGAGGTCTCTGTGTGCAGGTGGGTCCCTGTAGGTGGACAGATGCCTGTGTGGGACACAGTTACCAGATTAGCTGGGCAATCAGCATCCAGAGCTGGTCAGGAGTGTACATCCTTGTGCTTGCCATCCACACCATTTCAAGCACTTAATGGACTTCTAATCTCAGCTGGGGACCAATGCTGCTGTCACATAAAACTTTAATGATTTCAGGGCAAAGGGAAACTTTTCACAGTAGTTATTGCTGACATTAGAAACATCAGCTCTGTCCATACTCCATATCCAGTGCTGCACACTGACCCAGAAGTGCCACAGCAGTGCTGGGCCAGGGAGAGCTCTCAGCTGTGACTGCACCAGCTCAGCCCACATTAGTTTGGTGATGTCCACACTGTCACGTGTTGTGTGCTCCTCACACACCTACCTGGGGTTTTTAAATTAATTAAATATTTATATATAAACACACACATATATATGAAAGTATTTAAAATATCAATACAAGATTAAATCTCGAATCTTGTACAGGTAATGGAGGCTTTGGTAGGAAAAGACACAAGACATTCAGTGTCAGTGAACTGTGTTGATCTGAATCTTATGAATAACCTGCTCTCAGCTCCCAGCTTTTCTGGTGGCATTTGGCACAGATGTGTTCGCAGCAGTGGAGTCATCTCTTGGGGTCACAAGTGCATGGTAGGAGAGCTGAGTGATTATAGAGAAGAGGCCACATAGAAAAAGCAGTGTTGTAAGAGGCTGGATTTGCAGGGACTTTCTCTGTGGGAAACAGGTGGGGTGGTGTACAGCTGAAAGCTGTTGAGTTAAGGAAGGAGCAGGAAGGACAGCAGCAGTATCTTACATATACAACGTATGGGGCTCATCTCAAAAGAAGCCCTGTCATTATAAAGTGAATTTTGTGCAACTTACTATGAAACAGTGATTGGCCCTTCTCAGGTGAAGATCCCAGAAGTGCAGTGGCTTTCTGAGCACTGAAGACCAGGTGACAGCAGAAGGAAGAGGAGAAAACAGCATCCATCTGGAACTGCTGGGTCCTGGGGAAGGGTGACAGAGTTGGGCCAGAGGCTCCTGAATCCAAGTACCACCCTGGCAATGGGACCCAGGGTGACCACAAGGTGTGGGATGGATTTAACACATCCTTTGATGCCAGAGCCCTTCTCAACACAAAGCATCACTGTGCCCACTGCTTCCAAAGGGATCAGTGGTGTCCCTGAGGTCACCAGCCTTCTTTAGCTTCTGGCACTCCTTGTTCGGGTTGTGGGTAATTCTCCCTCTGAGAGGGCAAAATTGATTCCTTCCTGCGAGCACATTAAAAAGGCATTTGTGGATGAAGATGATGCTGGGATAGTGGTGCTAATAAAATCAGCAGAGAAACAGCATTTAGCAGCTGGGAGGGGAGGGAAGCATTTTTTTCAGGAACACACAGGCTCCTGCTTTGATGTTGCATTCAAGCCAAAGCAAGGGCATGTTTTAAATTCCCAATAATTCAAGTTTCTTTTTAAGTTACCAAGCCTGGCTGAGCTCTTAAAGACAACAGATCTTGCTCCTGGGGTTGGCTTTCCTAGGCAATTGCAGCTCTGCTCAGAATACTATTTAAATAGCAATTATTGTAATTCTCAGCAGAAATATTACAGGCATTCAGATTTTTTTCTTAACAGCCAAAGGGAGACATTTCCAGCATCTATCAAACCTCTTTTATTTTAATCCACATTAAAATCTCTTTCCAGAAGGACTGGGCAATGGAGCATAATTTATCATTGTAGTTTAAAGATTTGTCAGTGCTGCCCTGTGCCAAGCCAGCCTGTCTAGAGAAGCCTTTGGGGAGCAGGGGGGATGGCTGGAGAGAGCAAAGGGTGCTGCAGCCAACAAGTGCCGGAGTGTGGATAGGCGGGACGCAGTGGAGGCAATATCCCAAGCTTTCCTGCAAGGGGCAAATTCCCCATCTCCCACACTGTGGGGAAAACACGCAGATCTTCTGTTGATTTTAAGGTGGAAGTGAGCAAGCAGGGCACACCTTGGGACTGGGCTGGCAACCAGCTGGCACCACGTCAGTAAAGAGCTCCTGCTGAGAGATGGAGCCTGTCCCCTGCAGTGACCCTTCCCTGGGCTCTGGCAGCCCCACTTACCCCACTCGTGAGGCAAAAGAGTGACACTTGGTACCTTGTCTGTTGAGACCCTGGGTCTGGCCAGTCTTCCAAAGGGCAAGTGGTTCTCCTGCTGCCAAGAGTGATCACACTGCATGATAAGACTGCTCCAAAGCTGTCATTTTTATTTGCTTCAGTAGTGGCCATCATACCAGGGCAGCTGCAATGACTGTCCTGGCACGAACACTGAGTCAGGGGTCCTGTGGTACAAGTTTTAGTTGTTATTTACAGCCAACACCCCGAATCGAAAAATAGATGTTAGAGAAGTGTTGTTGTGTTACACAAAAAGAGACACGCTCATGGCTCACTCCTCAGCCCAGGTGGTTTGGTAGATGAAGGGCAGCAAAGGAGTTCCCTGTGCCTGTGGAACTGCTGCTTCCCAATCCCAGCACGACTTTGGTTCCTGAAGGACACAGGGGCTTGTGAGTCTGAGCTTTCCACCTTGCCCTTTCACTGCCTCTTCCCCTGAACGGTTTCAGCCAGACAGCTAATCTCAACCAAATTTGGCAGGGGCAGGGGTTAAATATGAAGCCTGTAAAGGTTTTGGGGGAATCAGGGTAATGGGGACATCCCCAGAGGATCCCCATAGAGGGATCAACCTGGAGAGTGGGTGCTGTGCGTGGGGGCCATGGAGCACACCCACCCTGCCCACCCCTGTGGGGGCTGCACCTCCCACAGACCCGCAGGGACGTGCTGCCAGGGAGGGAGTGGGATGTTCACCAGCACAGGGAGCTTCAAGCTTTGCAGGGAGGGAAAAGGCCTTCCAGGCACAGGGGCAATTGCAAAGCGTGGGGAAGGGCAAGGAACACAAATCCCTGCTCATGCCACAACTTGTTATTTTAAATGCCAAAGCAGCCAGAACTGGTGAATGCTAGTCCTGCTCCTGCCAGAAAACCCATCAGCAACCCCCTCCCTGCTCCCAGCACAGAGAGACTGGTGCCTGTGCCCTCAGCCACTTCCCAAGATAACCAGAATCTATAGCTCAAGTCGAGCTAAAAGCTGTCTCTCTTCCTTCCTCCTCTTTCTTCAGCTGCACCCCTTGTAAATGGAGCACAGCTGTGGTTCTGGCCCTCAGACTGTATAGGAGCTATAGCAAAGTGCTTAATGTATTCTTAGCTTTAAAAATACTATTCATCAGCTGCAATCAAAGAAGAGAGGGCCAGCCAAATTAATCACAGCTCCCCCACTCCCCCCTCCACACACACAGTCACACTGTGCACGTCAGTGGTGGTCCCAAGACCACGGTTTAGCAGACACTGGAAAAGGCCAAGGTGGTAAATGTAAATCCTGGCTGCTCTTAATCATGTTCGTAATGACCGTGTCATCAATCATACTCGTTCTCAAGTGCTCAGCAACCACAGCCCAAGGGTATATTTTTCAAAGAATTCAGTTCAGTGAGGTCTCTCAAAAGCTGGGTCACCATTATTCCTACTCATGTGGGAAGAGGGTTTCCTCTGACTTTCTGGCACTGACAGTGCACGGAGTCTCAGCATCTCCCTCACCAGCCTGAATGCAATGAGTAAAGTCAATTAAATTTATGCAACTGAAAATTTCACTGACCTTTAGAAGAAAACAAGCTAAGGAAAAACAAAACACATCAATAGAACAGACTGGAAAAAACACAGTACTTCTGCCATTTCCCTAATCTTGCTATTTTTCACTGGGGACATGGTCTAAACACTTCAAAAACCCAGGCTCTCAAACTTCCTACGAATGTTGGAACATGGAGAACTAAAGAGAATTTTAGTAGTTACAGGTTTTTTCTGCAGATCTCCACAGGACTAGAGACCTTCTGGCTACAGACACATAACACAGAGAGCCTCGTGTGAAACAACCCACACACAAGTGGTAAACATCCCAAATTCCCAGAAATGGTACAAAATGAGCCACGTGCGAGTCACCAAACCAGATCAGCTGCTGTGACTGGGTCCTGTCCCCACCTGATGTGCGGGGCACGGTGTTTGCGTCGCGCCCTGTTGCCGAGCTGACTGCGAAGCCCACCCACGAAAATATTGGAGCCATTTGGTGGTTCTCCTGCGTGCCAGTGGTGCAGAGCTGAGCAATGATTGCATTTCACACCCCAGCCAGAGCTGAATGGGACCTGTTTGATGCCACGGGAGGAGCTGATGGAAGCTTTAACACTTCAAGGAGAGTTCAAGACGATTTTACGGAAGCACGCCTTGGGGAAATTGAAATGTCAAGCATAATTTGGCACTTGAAACATGAAGGAGAGAGGCTTTGCATTTGTTTTCATCTGCATCTTCCCCTCCTCTGAACTGTACATGCTCCATTTCCCGCTCTTCCCTAAGCTTTCATTAGGCAGTGCTGAAATCTGCTGGATTTGAGGGATCTCCAAGGATAAACAAGTATCTGGCATTAACCTGCTCTGTAAAAGTCAATTTGACATGTCTCGCTATTCTTCCATTCTTGTTAGGGAAACTAGTCCAAAACAAGCTTTTCCCCAGTTATCTTTCTTTCCCCATCCATTTATTTGATCTTTCATGTAAGACTCAAAGATTACTTCTCACTAGTCCAATTCTTAATACATGAGGGTTTACCTGAGAAGAATAAATAGACTTTTGATCTGAGTTTCAATCTCAGAACTGGGCTCTGGGGCCGCAGACACTCCTCCAGGGTCTGAGCAGGGAGCAAGCAGGGATGGGGTGGTCGGAAAGGCTGGGAAACAGGGAGCCTGCTCTCCCCCTGAAATGGAAGAGCTCTCATAGCTGTCAGCATGAGAAGGAACAACAGGAGCTGGCAAACGGGCCTCTGTTAGGTGCAGCTCCTGGAAACGCTGATCATGTGTTCTCAGGAGATAAATTTTTAATTCTCCCCATTGTGTGAGTAATTTTTGGTGAGACAGACCACAGAGCCAAATCTTTCCCACAAGGATTTTCCATGAGGCAGTGCTTGCTTGTTGTATGGGGAATTTCTTGCACCAATTTGGCAAGTTTAACTGAAGTTCACTTTTAGAGAAAAGTCAAGAGCTTTCAGTATTATAGAAACATGTAATATTGGAGTAACTTCTTTACAAACATCCCCATTATGAGATACAACATAGCCAGAGAAACACAGAGTCGCCCCAATATAAGGCACTTCAACTTTGTAAAGAAAAGATTTCAATCCACTTGATACAAGGGTTTAGGGGTTTAAAGGGATTGGAATTGTAATTTTTCAGGAAATTTTTGTTCAAAATTTATACATGAGGATAAAAGGGGTTTCTAAGTATTCCCTATAAAGTGAAAAAATCCATTTACTCTAAGCTTTGGAAGTGATCTTAAGTGACCAACACCATTTCTGTCTTCGACAAGGGGCTGCAGGGTGCAGCACATTTAGTGTGAAATCCTGACTTTTGCCTAAAAAAGAGGCAGCACAATCAGCAAAATTTTCCTTTTAGCTCAACAGGACAATTTTAGGAAAAGTCACCTTAACATCCCCTTGAAGACCCCTTCAGAAGCACCTGAGCAGCTCCTCTCACCGGGGGTGCTGTTCCCATCAAACAGTCCGTGCTTTTGCATGGCTCCAGCTGCGGGAGTGAATTATTTTGGGGCTACCCTGTGTCACGAGATGCAGAGGCTTTATACCAGTGACCAGTTTATGGCAGTGAAAGCAGACTGGATTAGAAAAAAACCTCACTGATTTTCCTTCACCACTTCACTGTAGCCCTGCCACCAGAATGAATGCACAGCAAACGAACCTGGGGCTCCTCAGTCCTCTCTGGGCAGGGGAACAGGGCAGAGCCATCATTCCCTGAATGTCAGGGCTCTCCTGCAGCACTGCTGGCAGCTGCCATAGAAATAACAGCTTTAGGATGGTGCAAACCCAAACCTGGGCATCGTACATCCTTCTGCTGCAGACAGCAATGCACTCGGCAGCCGCTTAGAGCAGGTTTTGTCTAAGTCATAGAATCCCAGGGTGGGATTTGGGTTGGAAGGAACCTCAAAGCTCATCCAGTTCCAACCTCCTTGCCATAGGCAGGGACACCTTCCACTAGCCCAGGTCGCTCCAAGGCCCATCCAACCTGGCCTTGGACACTTCCAGGGATGGGGCAGCCACAGCTTCTCTGAGCAACCTGTGCCAGGGCCTCTCCACCCTCACAGGGAGGAATTTCTTCCCAATGTTCCATCTCTGCCCTCTGGCAGTGGGAAGCCATTCCTCCTTGTCTTGTCCCTCCATCCCTTGTCCCCAGTCCCTCTCCAGCTCTCCTGGAGCCCCTTTAGGTCCTGGCAGGGGCTCTCAGGTCTCCCTGGAGCCTTCTCTTCTCCAGGTGAACCCCTCCAGCTCTCTCAGCCTGGCTCCAGAGCAGAGGGGCTCCAGATCTCAGAGGACCTTTAAGGCCTCCTCTGGACTCTCTCCAACAGGTCTGTCTTTCTTGTGCTGAGGACCCCTAACCTGGATGCAGTACTCCAGGTGGGATCTCACGAGGGCAGAGTAGAGTTCTACCAAAAGCAGTGTTTCAGGGTGTTCCTGGAAATGAGCAGGGTGCAAACACATCAGCAATGACCCAGCACAGACACTGCAGGTATGAGAAATGCCCATGAGGGCCCATCTCGGAGATAGAGATAAATAGCAGGATTTGAGGTCCCTGCACTGCATCCCCCTGACAGACACCACCACCCTGCCATGCTGCCCTGGGTGGTGGGGGAAGGTGTTTCTCCCCACGAGGCAGAAACGTTGTTTTACACAAGTAAAAGGGAAACTCTTCTGGATATCACAGTCAGGAACAGCCCTGGATGAAATACTGCAACACTATAGCGTGAAAGGCAAAAAATATAACCCACTTCACTGGTTAAGGAGTATATTCCTCCTTGCAGGTGGATAAGATCTCTCTCAAGTGAATGACTCTGGTATTTATTATGTCAGATTATGGCACTTCACTTACTGGTTCAGATTATAACAAAACTGGAAAAACAACCACTTACTAGATATTAATTTTATCTTACAGATTCTATTGTAAATGGGATACAGGCCCCTATGTATATACTACAATTCTTAAAATAGCTCCATCTAAATGCAAATGCAGGCCTCTGCCTAACACAGAGCTGAAAGCCTTCCCATTAACACACTAAGAGATATGGGAATTAATTTAATGCTTAAAAATTCCCAGGGATAAGAGGAAATTCTTTCTCTTCACATCTAGCATCATTTTCTCTTCATGCCCAAAGCACCCATAATACAATAATTTTTACCTTTCTCAAACTTGGAGAGGGAAAAGGCAGTACAGAGAATTACAGAGGGGAAGGATGCTGCTGTGGCTGTTCTCTGGATATGAAGTGTGCCATGGGGAACTACTCTCTGCAAATGCATCTCCATTTTGATTCCCAGGTGCTGGGCAGCAGCAGTCAGCTCTGCTCCCTTCTCCATTGTGGGAATTCAGTTCTTAGAAGTAGCTGTATCCATCTGTAGGAGAAGAGCACGTAGCTCATGACAAATGGATCTCTGTTTTTCAGTATTTATGAAACTTCACTAGCAGCTTTTGTTAAACTTGGTGTCTTTCCATCAGAATATATGTAGCCCAAATTTGTTCCACAAGAGTATTTTCAGGGAAAAAAAAGAAAAAAAGAAAAAGGAAGAGTCATCCATGTACATGCACATGCACCTCAGCAGGAAGAAAAGACATCCACCTTGACACCCAGTCTGGAACAGGCATCAGGACTGGAAACCACCACATCCAGATGGAGGAACACCATCATCATGTAAAAGCTGGGCAAGTGAAAGAAATATTCAGGTGCTTCCAACAGACTCGCACCAAACACATCAGTGGACACGAGGTTGTGTTGATGTGAGTGATAAGTCGTTGTTGTACTGACACAGCAGCAGCAGAAGTTACATGCACAGATTTGCTTTGGATTGTCTCACGTGTCACAGGTTGAGCTTGCCCCAAGACCCCCTGTAGTGGGGCACTTGGAAGGAACTTGAGTGTTCTTGCTCTCTGAGGTGTCTTATATCACACAGCACTTCTCATTTATTGCTTGGGGTTTGTCTTATTTTCTGGCATTTTTGTGCCTGTGCTGAACACGACTGGCTGCTGAATTGTCCCAAGGTTACAGCCTGCACTACCAGGAGCTGTGCAGAGGTGCTAGAGCCAGCTCCTCTGATCAATATGGATGTATTTTCAGAGTCATGAAGAAATTCCTGTTTTCTCTCTGGGCCTTGCCTTGTCAGTGCTAAGTATTTTCTGTGCAAGAGCTCAGTGGCTGGGTCTTTGGTGACTGATCATCTGTGAGTTAATGCCTTAAATGGCATAAGAAAACTTAAAAAAGAGGTAACTTCTCATGGCAAACAGATGTGCCTCAATTTAGGGAACTCTGCAGCTCTCTCAGTACAGAGTCAGGGTTGCTTAGAGTGGAGTTTCCTCTGGCAAAGCCAAAGGGTCTGGCCTGGCTTTTGATCATCAGCAACATAAAATAGTCATTTAAACAAACTTGAGAAATTTGGGAAACAAAAGACTCATTGCAGCTGTAAACTGACAGAGAGACAACTACAGACTGAAAAGAGGGTGTAAAACTCCACACATAAGTTACTGCCATAAAAACATCATCGTCCCCAAACAGCTTTTGGTGCTCCATGAAACACAACACTTGCCAATGCAGTCCTGGAATCCAGAAAGACTTTATGAAATACTGACATAATTGGCATTACTGATATTCCCATAGTAATTATCTACCATAATTATTAAACAATATGGCATGAAATCTGGTGAGGCTTGCTCCTGATAGCTAATCTTTTAGACTTAATTTATATTCTGCTCTTACAGAGACAAACATCTTTCAGAGCCTAAAAATCGCTGTTCTTCACAACTGTCACTGGACTTTATATTAACAAGGACATTATGCAAAAGCAGAATTCTAGTTTCTCCGGGACTTAGGTTTTTTTCCTTTTAACTACTTTTTTAGTTCAAATTACATCGAATTTTGGATTGAAATTGAAGATTATACTCAATTTTATACTTGTTGAGGATCTGGTTTTCTAAATGGGAAGTTATGGTGGAAATCTTCCCTGACCCCAGCATTACAAACACTTGCTTTGCAACATGCAGAAATCTGGCCTTTCCCCATTCTCCTCAGTTTTGGGCCTCATGGATTCCAGATTTGGCTCCACTGTAAAAAAATAACACTTAAAGCTTTCAAAGAGTTATTGCAAAACACTCCAGCTTTGCTATCGAGAACCCAGGATCTAAGCTTGAAGGGATCTTGAAACATCAGAAGTAGTTGGTGAGAGCTTGAGACAGTTTCAGTTAAATGTGGGAGATAAAAAGAAGATTCAGGAAAACCACAGGATAAAAGCTAAAGGAGAAATGTAATCCCAAAACAGCTCTGTTTGGAGTGTTCTTCTGGAAGAGTTATTATACTGTTCAGTATGGCAAAACATCAAAGAGGGAATATTTCAGCCAAATTACTTGTGAACTGAATTTCTCATCTCCTTCCAGATCATCACAAGTTTCTGGTTTCCTCAGTGTGGCCCTGTGGCCAAACAAGGCAGGGGAAGGCTCAACAGGAGAGGGCTTTCTTGTGCACCCAGCTGAGGCAGCGCAGGGACAGAAGCAAAACTGCTGAGGAAGCAGATGTCCTTCCCCACAGTACTGCTGTTCCACTCCTACCCACAAATCCCTGTCTCCTGCAGCATCTTGGACACTGGCATTTTCCTCACCAAGGGGCTTCCCTCTTCTCCCTGTTTGCACACAGGTAAGGGCCCCAGACAAGTACTGAGTTTGTGCAAGAATCTACCCCCAGTCCCCTCCAGTCTCACCCACACCTGTCAGGCTGTTACTGGCCTGTTCTCCTGGATCTTGGCTGGCTCTAACACTTGCAGAGCAACTGGCCAAATTCCCATAAATAGAATTTTCCTCTGTTGCTAAAGACCAGTGGTGTTTTATTTAGTTCAAGAAGTTCTAGTTGTGGCTTTAAGTACGTGATATTATGGGTCAAGCTAAGGAAGCCATTTCAGATTCTAACTCAGGACATTTTCAGAAGTGGACCTAAACAGCTGTTCACTGGTACAAATCTTGCTTCTTGCTTCTCTGCATTCCTGTTTCCTCCTCGTGCCCCTCACTGCCTCTCTCTCTCTCATACCCCTGCACTCATAGAACAAGTCCTTGAGATTAACCACAATATGATTACATTTTAATTGAGGCCAGCTTAGTGTGGGGACATCCTTTTAACTCAGGAGGCCTCAATTCCACAGAACCATAATGAACTAATAATGAATGTACTAAAGTCATTAAATCAAAATTCATAAAAGGGTGAATATTGCTTTCTTTTATAATAAAGCAATTAAAATCCCATATACTATAATAGGTATTACTAAGGTGCACTAAGTGTTCTTTAAAGAGGTTAGTGTATAATGCCACCACACATGAATTTGGGGATCTTTTCAAAATAAGACTGCAACACTATTAATAGATGATCAGAACTCTTCATGTCTTTTCTGGTTCAGCATTGTTGCCTGCTTTAAGAAATACTGGCGTGATTTCATTAGAAGGGTTTATAGAATAGTCATAATAAATCATGACTTGCAGTATAAGTACTAACTTTGAAGCAGTGGAGCATGGTACCATTGCAGATATGCTACTTGTCAATTTGGGTGCCACCACTGTTCTTTTCATCATGACATCCCATTCCCATCTCTAATGCTCTGTTCCTTGGGGGTCAGCAGCCCCAGTGTATGGTAGCAGAGAAAGCACAGTATGGGTATGTCTGACTTTGCAAGCCAGGCCTAGCTAGGGTAAGAGTGCCCCAGGAAAATGCATGATATATGGCCATTTGTCTCTTCACATGGTCTTTGCTCCAAGGAAAACTCAAGTGAGAAGGCCTGGATCATTTTAAATTTGGATCTCTTTGCCACAGGTATTGGAAAGCTAATGGGCTCAGAGAGGGAGAAGGTCAGTTAACAGATGGGTGTGTAGCTGCATGTTCACCATGATGTCTGGAAACACCTTTTCACAGAATCATAGAATACAGTGAGTTGGAAGGGAGCCACAAGGATCATCAAAGTCCAGCTCCTGGTCCTGCACTGGACAAACCCAAGAATTCCACCATGTACCTGAGAGCAGTGTCCAAGCACTTCTGGAGCTCTGTCAGCCTTGGTGCTGTGACCACTGCCCTGTTCAGTGCCCAGCCACCCTCCGGGGGAAGAATCTTTTCCTAACACCCAGCCTAAACCTCCCTGCCACAGCTCCAGCTGTTCCCTTGGGTTCTGTCACTGGTCACCAGAGCTGGGGCAGAGTCAGAGCAGTTGATGTCCATGGGCTCTGGGTCTCCCTCCCCTTGGCCCTGCCACAAAACACTCCCCAGCTCCCAGCTCTACTTATTTCTGCTCAGCCAGTGCAAAGTGGCCATGTCAAAGACAGCCCCATGGGAGAGCTGAACTCTGTGGTACCTGCACACCAGAGATCCCTGATGCCCAAAGCTCATGTTGCCAACAAGGAAAGCCCCTTCCCCGAAGGGCTCCAATCCACCCATGGAATGGCTGAGAAGAAAGAAGAGGCACAAAGTGACTGGGATCAGATAGAACAACCAGCAGCAAACAGAAACACCACCAAGCCCATGCCACTGCCTGCTGTGCCAGACCTTGTTTTCTCCCCAAGGCCTTTGGCTTCCATTCAGGAAAAAAATCATTGTTGTGTGCCAAATGGCTGGGATCTAAACACAGGACAATTTACTGTCACTCAAAAATCCACACAAGCAACCACTGTTCTTCCTCTTAATGACACAGTCATGGAAACCTAAGACTTTGAAGACTGCTCAGAAGAGATACTGATGGAAAGCTTGTCCCGGGCAGGCAGGCACATGGGCCTGGATGAGAGAGAAGAACAGACTGGCAGAAGAAGAATTATTAAATAGTACATGGTGGAGTAGGGGATTATCTGGAGAACATGATATAAGAACAGACAGATTAAAGGAACACTAAATATTTATTACAAAGTCCTTCATATCATATGCAATAATACATGTCATAGCTGCTGCTGAATAATACAGGCAACAGCTCATTGCTGAGACTGCTCTCTGAGTTGGATAAAATAGAATTAGAGGCTTTTATCCACTGGAGACCATGTGCTGTTATACATAATAATCAAAATCACTCAGAAAAGAGAGAGAAATAGCTCAGTGATCACTGTAACTACGTCAGACAAAACACATTATGTCCAAGTTACCACTGTCCATGAGGGGTGGGAAGGCACCAGACAATCATAGTCCTTTTTATCCCTGAATTTTGGAATGGATGAGCCCAAAGGAATACAAGTACTTCAGGCCATAAAGGACCAAAAGTGGGGGCTCCTGAGGAGTCCACAGGCTCTGCCCTGGGCCACGGGCCAGTTTGCTGTACACTGGGCTTAGGGGAGGTACAGTGTGCTTTGGGCACAGCCAAAATGATTCTGTTTCTGTGGTGATGGCACAAATGCATCAGCACACTATTCAGGCAGTCTGACCCTAGAGTTAGCAAGGAACAAAACATGATATTGCAACCAAACAGGTTGTCTCATGAGCCTGTTCCTTCCGTTTCACAAACCACGCAGGCACAGGAGATGTGCTCCTGGGTTCCCCAAGGAGGCTAAAAATGAATGTACTTAAATGGAAAATCTCCTTGCTGTGGCAAATTAACTCTTGATATCAACTCATGTCTAACACCTTATACACAGGCAGGAAAAGAGGGGATTATCCAACAGAAGTAGCTTGTCACAATGCAGCTGCTCTGTACCTCTTTTCCAGAGCCAAGTCCCTCGAGCCACTTTCAGAGTCTGGCCAGGAACTCCCATCAAAAGGAGATTTCCATTTGGTGTAATGGTCACCAAAAACAAAGAGATCCTTCCCAATTGTGGGAAGGGAAGAAAAGGGCATGGGAAGCAAACTGGTCCAGGACTGGGACCTTTTAACCACACAAAGTGATTTTTTCAGAACTACTGCACAGTAGTGGGTACTGTCAAGGAGTGGATGGCAGTAAGATGGAAACACCACAGCCTGTGTGTAGCAGTACCACAGTCACAGAAATCACAGAATCACAGAATGGTTTGGGTTGGAAAGTACCTTAAAGACCATCTACTTCCCACCCTCCTTCCATGGGCAGGGACACCTTCCACTATCCCGGGTTGCTCTGAGCCCCATCCAGCCTGGCCTTGAACACTTTCAGAGACGGGGCAGCCACAGCTTCTCTGGGCAACCTGTGCCAGGGCCTCACCACCCTCACAGTCAAAAATTTCTTCCTAATACATCACCTAAACGTACTCTCTTTCAGCCTGAGACCATTCCCCCTTGTCCTGTCACTACATGCCCTTGTAAACTGTTCCTCTCCAGATTTCTTGTAGGATTTAGCAGATTTAGCAGAGTGAACTCTCCCCACTCAGAATGCTATTCCCACATGTCCTTTTGGAGGTTTTGCACAGGCAGTTCCCAGTGGCACCACAGGAATTGCCTTGAGCAATGCACCGTGATTCGGGAGCACGTGGATCCCAAGGAGTATTGTATTTCTTCATCTCTCGTGCGTACTGAGGAGAGCAGGGCTGCTCCACTGAGGGGAACCCAGGTGCTGAATTCATCTGACAAGCTGCTTAAACTCTAAACAGATGTTTCTGTGTCTTTCCTGCTCCTTGAGCAGGCTGTGTGGAAGCACCAGTGGATTTACAATAGAGCAGATGCACAAACCTTACACGCCTCAATATCAAGGCCTGAGTCATTGAAAAATGGTTTATGACTACTGTGTGTGCACATGATTTGAGCAATGTGCCACAGGAATATAGGATCAACCTTGTCCCTAATGGAAATGTAGATTGACTGGCTGGAGTCAGACTGGAGGCAGCAAAATTCCCACTGAAACTGGCAATTATACCTGTCGTGGTGTGTTCCCTGCTCCTGCAGGGACTTATGAAAATGTAGATTGGGTATTAAGGCTGGATCGCATCCAGTGCCTGGGGAGGTGTACAAAACAACTCTGATTTCAATGGATATTTTATCAAGGTCCTTAACTTTGCAAAGATGATGGAAGGATCATAGATTGACCAGTAAACACACCAACTGCTATTAGAGCCTGGAAAAGCTAATTCTCACACTACATCATTTTTTTATACTGCCAGAGCAGTGAAAATTTATCTCAGTATTCAAAATTTCTGACTGCAGCATCACCAAACACCACAGTCCCCAACAACCATGGAACTGGTTTGAAGAGCAGACATGATTTAGAAACACATTCCCAGAATTACTGCATGCCCTCTGTGTTTCCTGACCATTTAGGATTTACTACTTGCAACTTCTTCATGCAAATTACTGCTTTCATAGGAAAAAGTGAAACCTGATATTCTGATGTGCTCAGATAACTTCAGGAAGTGAGCTTTAAGGAGAAGTATTAGTATCAGACTTGTAGGTTAGAGGAGATGAATCCCACCTGAGATCACAACAGTCACAGTAGTTGCACCATGGCAGAGGGAGAGGATACACACATGGGGTCCCAGGTGGTCCAGTGCCTTTCTTGGCTTCTTTATCCACAAAGCTGGAGCTCCTGGACTGTTATAATTATTCAGTGCTTTAACAGTGGTTCTTAAAGCAACTGGGGCACAATCACAGGAAGATAAATCAGCCAACCACAGCCCACAGCTCTAGGGTGGATCAGGGAGAACATACATTTAAAAGTTGTATTCCCCCCAAACTGTCCATGGATCAAGGCATAGGATGAGGATGAACCTCTATATATAATATCATCCTGATATTGTAAAAGAACTGGTTTTAAAGAAATTGGAGGCGGAGGTTGAAGTCCCAAAGACTCAGAGTTTCTGAAGGTGTGGAACACCTTGAGCACAGGGTCTTCGAGATGGGTATGCCCCAAATTACCCCAATGCCTCTGATTGAAAAAACCATATTGACCACAAGCACCAGGGAATCCTCAGGGAGAATTTCACAAGCATCCACTATGTCCAGGAACCACTTGTTTAATACACACAAGACAGACTTGTTTTCTCAGGTAATGCATGGTAATAGCAAGTTATTAATCCCTTCAACTGTAAATTGGATTTTCTAGGTACCATAGACATCACTGACAGGGAAGTCACTGAAGCCTGACACTAGAGACTGCAGAAGAAGCCCTGCTCTAATGTCAGTGCAGGGGAACTCTCACTGCCTCTCACAGGGACACGATTTCAACACACCGTGTGAGCTACAGAGATTTCGACCAACTGGACACCTCAGGGTTACCATTCTTTCTTACATCAAACATCCCAGGGCATTTATAAAGTCAGGAAGAGATTCACAGCAAGCACTGAAGATCTCTGCTTCAGTTACATCTGCTGCATTTCACATGTTGCATTTCCTGATGAAAACGGGTTCCATTAGTTCTGAAATGTTAAATGTGGAAAGCAGAGCTGTAATGTATGAATTATCCAGTGCTGCAAAAGCTATCATCATGTCCAGTTTTTTTGGCATTTGAATGTATAAATATTATACCAAGGAGCTTTTATACTAATGGATAATTGCTTGCAGTGCACACTTAACCTTTGTCCCCTTCATTTGACTTGGTAGTGCTACCTACATCCATCAAACATCAATTCCTCCAAACTGGCACCACAGGAAAGGCATGTGGCCAAATTCCTTCTCTCCTGCAAAGCTCAGCTCTACAGGATTTGAATAGTGATGCAAAGGAGAACCCATGCTGCTTAGACTAATTGGGCTAGATCCTCCAACAGCCCATTCTGCTCATGTCAAGGGAGGTATCCTGAATTTGGGTTAATAGTTAATCAGGCACCATAAAAAGTTAGTTATTGGGCCCACACAGATTTCAATTAACTGCCCATAAACAATCTCACCCGATGTAACACATTATTACTCTATCAAACATGAAATTTCTTGGAAATAAACCCCAAACTACATTTTATAAAGGCAGTGCACATCCTCCTCTGCATGTGGAAATGCCACACTGATCTCCTTGCTCCAGGGAAATAAAATATGTCCTGTAAACTTTCAGAGAAAGGGAAGATGGAGGGCTGCTAGAAATAGCCAGTAGCTCCTCTTCTACTCTTCCACCTGTGCTCCATGAGAAGTGACCTCCGCTAACTCTCTGTAGGCAGGACCAAGACTTACCTTCGATCTATATTCTCTGACTCTTCCCCTGTCATATAGTCCCTGACTTAGCACAGGAAATTTGATTTCAGTGATTATCAAGCACCTGAATTCCTTTGTTCACACTTTTACTCCTGACCTGGAGGCTGCTCCCACCTCCTCACCTGCACAGCCGACATGATGCACCCCCTCAGCCTTGCTGCAGCATCACATGAGGGGTTTCATTGGAGACAAATGTTAAAGAGCTCAAGTATCACAATAGCAGCACCAAACACTACGCAGAAACAGTGATACATTTCAGACAGGGAGAAGAGTAAGTCCATATAACTCTTAGAAAGTGGACTTGGGAGCAGTTCCTTCAAGGGCTAGCAGATTATTGCCATAGGAGTTGGGAGGGCAGCTGCACTGTCTGGTTTGCTGATGCAGATAGTCCAAGTGCACCCAAGAACTCCATTGCATAACTTGGCATACCCTGGAGATCCCCACAAAATGCCATGCAGACACAATGGTAAAAAAAGGAGCTGAGAGAAAACAAATACAACTGTCTGGTAGTGGAAGCAGCGTCTCTGCAGAAAGAGGCTTTCAGGAATGAGAAGCAACCATGGATGAATGATGGCCAAAGAGCTCTCCTGCTGCCTGAATGCTGCTTCAGGATGAAGCTGGAACCTGCAACCAGGCAAAAGACTCAAGCTTGGCCTCTCTCCTCAAAGATTTCATGGCTTCCTACTGTCCCCAGGTCAGCTCAGGCTGACTCACCCGGGGCAGCAGTTGAGAGGCTGATGAAGGTGATGGATAGGCCCAGGACTGGCCCATGTGAGGGGTGCAGGTGGTACACCAGGCAGCACACTTGTCATCAGGTGTGGAGATGTTCTGCCTGTTCAGACCTTTCATGCAGAATCACTCGTGTCGGTCTGAAGTTGTGTCAGGGCAGGCTCAGGTGGGATCTCAGCAAAAGGTTCTTCCCCCAGAGGGTGGTTGGCACTGAACA
>JAYRBT010000051.1:8759493-8780870 GCA_036023395.1 Myiotriccus ornatus | reverse complement strand
GCCATTCCCTGGGGGCTGTCCCTGGTCCCCCCAGAGCAGAGCTCAGTCCTGCCCCTCCTCTGCCCCTGCCCAGGAAGGTGTGACTGCAGTGAGGTCTCCCCTCAGTCTCCTCTTCTCCAGGCTGAATAAACCAAGTGCCCTCAGCTGCTCCTCATAAATGCCACATCTGTCTGCAGGTTTTTAGGATAACTTGACTCAGTGAGTTGGTGGGGCAGGAAGGCACTGGCAATCCTGCTCCAGCAGATTGGAGCAGGTAGTGGCAGCCATCAAGGGAGCAATGACTGGGAGCAAAGGTTGGTTCCAGGAGGCTCTTCATACCTCATGTGCTGTCTCCAGCACCACAGCAACGCAGCCACAGGGGTCAGATGCAGCAAAGCCCTCACCCCACGGGTGCTCCAGCATGCACATCTCTCTGAGCCCATCACTGAGCCCTTGTGATCACCACACAACAAGAATGGAACATGTGTCCTTCCTGAACAGCCCTCTCAACAGGAATAAGAGCCAGTCATGCAAGGAGAAAAAAAATAGGCCATTTCCCTTTTTTGTACACGTGGATGGGGAGTTGGTACAATTAATTCTGTAAAAAGGGGGTTTTCAGTAAGCAATGTTGTTTATGCTTCGAATTTTAAGATGTTCAGTGATGCATTTAGGACAGTGGTATGCACCTTGTGAGTGGTACACACATGCTCACATACCCTGCTTGTCTGACAAAGGAAGCCATCAATAATTGCTGAGCCTGTGAGTACGAATTGTCTCCTGAAAGGAAGTAAGAGACCTTGAGAGCACTAAGGAAAATAAAACTCAACTGGGAGAGACAGTAACCTGACAGTTTCCCCATCCAAAGATGTCTCTGAGTTTCTTAATTGCACAGATTGCTTCTGATTACATCAGGTAGCACCAGAAGTAGGTTACTCTGCAGAAAGAGGTGACAAAATAAGCAGAATTCCAACTACGGTATCTTTGATCTAGGCTCTGGTTCACCAAGGCTCTCATTGCTGACAAAAAGAGAAATATTTGCATCATCACATGGCAACACCACTATCAATGTGACTACTTTGTCCACCGATCCCTGCCTCAGGGTGTGGCTGCTCCTCTTGGCCACTACAGTGATGATTAAACTGGAAAGAGATTTTAAAGACTGGAAAGCGAGTGTATAAAACAGAGCAAAAATATACTGGTTAAACCCTGGGTTGAAATACACTGGTAAATACTCTGAGGGACAGGTGAAGAACATGAAAGTATGAGATTAAAAACTCACCTGTATATAAAGGACTCACTACATGCTAAGTCCTGGGAAAGACCCTGACCTTCATACAATTTCACATTCAAAAATCAGTCAGCAAGACTGGTATATATTTAGACCAATGGGAGGTGCTTACCTGGGATAAGCACAGCCAGCCAGCTTAGCCTGCCAGTGGTACAGTCAAGCATGAGGGTGTGATGGGTGAAGGCCAGCTCTGGGGTTTGGCACTCCTCTTTTTGCTGTTTGTTCTAGCAAAGATAATTATTCACCACGGGAATACCCCCTTCAGTAAAAATTCCTGGAAAGAAATAACAAAGAAATACCGAGAGGGCACCTGGCTTTTGTTTTGCAGCAAGAGAAATCATATCCAGGATGGAAAACAGTACCATGAACCCACAGAAAAGAGCACCTTGACTTGCAGCATGGCCATCAGAGGGGTGTCAGGTGCCAGGCTGTACCTGCTCCTGCAGGACATGAGTCTCATGGGCATCTCAGAGATGGAAAAGGCCCAAAAGCCTGAAGAGCCAGAGTCACCAGCAGTGGGCACAGCCTGCCCAGTGTTTCCACAGGCAATAGTCCATTTCTCTGCTTTTGGAACACAAGCTATAAGGTCCAGGGCTTCAGTAAGTGGGTGCCCTCCTTGGGGCACATTTGAGAAGACTGATTTTCACACAGCACCTTGGGAAATGGAGAGAACTCAGTTAATGCTTTTCTTTTTTCCCCTTTCTCTCTCTTTTTTTTTTTTCTTCCTTCTAAGGTGCTGCAATTTCTCAGGACAGCAACAGTCAAAAGCATCACTCACCCTTCCAGGGCCAAGTGTGTCTCCCCAGCACTCCAGTGCAGCAACCTGGGCTTGGCTTTTATAGACAGTCAGCTGATATATCTTACAAGATTAACACTTAAGGTAAGTCTCTTTTCTAGTTCAAATAAAAGCCCAAATATGTTGTCAACTCCTTTTTTGTTTTAATTCCACACTAGCCCTACAAGAGCAGCCCCACATGCTCCCACTGGCACACAGTCCTCATCCCCCACACCTTCCAGTGCCCAGTCTCACAAAAAAAGAGATTTATTCCCATCCAAAAGCAAGGTAAGGCACACCCGGATGAGCACCTCAAAGACAGAGAGAAACAGCAAGATGGACAAACACCAAGAGCACCAAGAGGCCAAGAAGACTGAGTAAATATCAGCATTATTTTTGATGCTGCCAGATTTAAATCCCATTTGGTGTTCAGATTTGAACAGGAGTTTCTGAGAAAGCCCCACTGGAAAGTGGCTTATGAACAGCAGAAAGTCACAGGGTCAGATAAAAACCACTGACACGTGCATGTGGAGGAGAAGGGAGGATGCCTGGGATGAAGGAGGAAATTAAAACTGTGGAATATGAAATTATAGACAGAGTCCTGCATGATTCCAGGGCTGCCGAGTTCAAGACAATGAATAAATAAGAGAAATTCAAACCCAAGCAAATCTCTAGGATGAGACAAAATTCGTTGCAGGGCGTCAGAGCAGATTTGAGGAAGGAAATATGTGTGCCAACAGCAATTACTATGGAGAACTCACTGAGCACAAGTCTAGAAGACTGGAAAATTGGAAAATAACAAACCAAATGTGGTATCAATATGCAAAAAGTGAGAGCAAGCCTGGCACAGGAAATTACAGGGCTATCAGCTTAATATTCATTACATATAGGAAAACACAAGGTCCCCATTGTATACAAGAGTGTAATTAAATCAAGGGGTTCAGCTGAAATCAACTGCTTGTGATGTTTATGAATCAGCAGCAGATTCCAAATGCAGCCTCAGCATCCAGCCCAGGCCCTGGGGTTATTTGGTACAAGCTGCAAACCAGCCTTGGGGGGAATTTGTTCCCAGACAGTGTAAGTTTAAAATCTCTCACTCAGAGGCTTGGAGGGTTTTTTCTGTTTTGCATGTGATTGAGTGCTGAGGAGGATTAGAACAAACAGGCCATCTGAGGACAGTATCTGGGGGAAAATGTTATGGGCTGATTTACTGATTAGTGCTTATTTGTTTGCTGTTTAGAGCAATGGCAGTGAAGCATATCTCAAATTCCTCCTGCTTCTGCCCCCCTTTTTCCACAGCAGTAACACCTGGAAATATGGGAAGCAGGGTCAGACATTCACAGAATCCCAGAATGGGTCAGGCTGGAAGGCACCACAGTCGAAGGGGCATTTGGCCCAACCTCCCTGCTCCAGCAGGGCCAGCCCAGAGCACATGGCACAGGATTGTGTCCAGATGCTTCTGGAATATCCCCAGTGAGGGAGACTCCAGCCCCTCCCTGGGCAGCCTGTTCAGTCCTTGGTCACAGGGAAGAACTTTCTTCCTTGAGTACAGGCGAATTTCGTGCCACCAGTTTCTGCCCGTTGCCTCTTGTCCTGTTGCTGGGCACCACCAAGAAGACCCTGGCTCCATCCTCTGGACACCAGTCACCTTTCAAAGAGTGGTCATTGATGCCTATGGAAACACCCTCTTGCTTCTGTCCTGCCTGGCTTGGAAAGTCACACAGGTTTTTACTGTCAAAGGCACTACCAGGCTTTGCAAGTGGAACAGTGGCAATACATCCCAGTGTCTGCTGAACCAGCAATGCCCTGGTGGCCCCATTCAAGGCCAGAGCCAGGATTTACATCGAGACCTCCACTGCTGGGCAAGTGGTCCAGAAAACTTAATCAGCATCCCAAGTCCTGGGAAATACCAAGGATGGAGCTCAGCCTTCAGATGAAGAACTTCTCTTGTTTCCCAGAGAAGCTGTGGCTGCCCCGTGCCTGGAAGTGTTGAAGGCCAGGCTGATGGGACTCTGAGCAACCAGGTGTTCCTGCCCACAGCAGTGGCATTGGAACAAGATGAGTTTTAAGGTCCCTTCCAATCCAAATAGTCTGTGATTCTGTGAGCTGAATGTGCTCAGCCAGGTAGATGCCCTGAGTAATGCACATGAATCCTCACCTGCTCCTCCTCAGCAAGAAGAAGGTAGAAATGTTAACAAACATTTCAAAAGCTCCTACAGTGCACCTCACTTTTAGAAAGGCACTGCACAATCCTTTGTTACCCTAATAACCTTCAAGAAAAACTATGAATGAACACAAAGAGCCTATTTTAAGTGTGCAAATACTGAATGTGATTTTGAAACACAGCAAACAGTGCCAGAGAACAAATACAACTCTCTTCACTTTCATCACAAGTTTCTTGTATCAATAAAAACATATGGAGAAATGATGCAACACCTGACAGCATTTTTTAAGTCAAAATGAGATCTTTGACTAAACATTCTCTGAATTTCTGTATTTATACCATCAACACCAGATAAAAAAGCTTGCCTCTTGTTTATAATGAGTTAAAATGAAAATCCCACGACAGCCCAAACTGTAAAGGATTTAAAATACAGATCCTGATTCCAAACCCCATTTTGTGCAGGGCCAGAAGGTGGATTTGGATGATCCTTGTAGGTCCCTTCCACCTCAGGGTATTCTGTGGCTCTACGATCACCTGTGGAGAGCCAGCCAGTTCTTTGGGGGCTTATGTGGATTTTGCAGATTGCACAGTGAACAGGAACTGAGGGGACAGCCATGACAGCAAGTTCTGGCCACAGAGGTCAGCCCGGGCTCCAAGGGCAGACAGAAGAGCCAGCAAGTGAAGAAAGGCCACTTCTCATGGTCATTTCTAGATACCAAGGAGTCTCAGCCCTGCCCCATCTTCCCTCTTCCCTGCAAAGGCCCAGGCTGAGGACCAGGAGCAGTTTTGGCAGCAGCTTGTACAGTGCTGAGGGAACACGGTTTAGTTAAAATTCACCTCACAAAGAGGAAATGAAAATCCTCAAGGCCACAAATTAAAAATTGTGACTTGATAGAACAACAATTTATAAATAGAAAGACCTATTTCCTGCAAAAATCCTGGGGACTGAGTATTGGAAACTAATCAGTAGACTGAATCAGCAGGAAAAAAAAAGCTGTTTTCCTGTTACTTTTGAGAAGATAACCCTGTGGGCACTCTGCAGCCCCTCCTTGGTTGCATTTTCTTCCTATTCCAATAAAACACAGTAAAGTAAAGGATATAACTTATTATTGGTCATTGCTTTTATAGCACCAGTAGCTGCAAACTGTCTTTTTCCTCCTGATTATAGGATCATGGAGCAGGAAGATGTCATTGCACCTAAAATCTTTATTAAAAATGCCAGTTCCAACCAAGAGGACTTCCATGGAATGATACAATGGTTTGGGTTGGAAGGGACATTAAAGCTCATCTCATTCCACCCCTGCCATGGGCAGGGACACCTTCCACTAGCCCAGGTTGCTCCAACCTGGCCTTGGACACTTCCAGGGATGGGGCAGCCACAGCTTCTCTGGGGAACCTGTGCCAGGGCCTCCCACCCTCACAGGAAACAATTTCTTCCTAATATCCAATATAAATATCTCCCTTTTCAGTGTGAAACCATTCCCTCTTGTCCTATCACTATCTATAAAAGGTTCCTCATGTAGAAGTCCCTCTGCCTCTCTTTATAAGCCCTCCCTACGTACTGGAAGGTTGCAATGAATTCTCCCCCGAGCTTTCTACTTTGGAGCAGGGACTTTCCCACTAAATTCATTAAGAAGATAAACAAAAACCAAAACAGCCCCTGGCCCAAGTAGACTTTTGCACAACCCCATGTAAAGATGGAAACCTCAGGGCTCACCACTGGGGGACAGAAAGCACAAGCGAGCCCTGTGCAGGAGCCTGGCCATCACTCAGTGTCAGCACATCCCATGGGATCTGCCTGCAGGAAGCCTTGGCCTCAGCCACCAGAGAAATCAGCTCCAGTGTCAGCACTGTAGCCCCACAATACACTGAAGCAGTAAAAAATCAGCACAAAGTAAAGTTCTTACAATGGTTAAATCCATGTTTGCAGAGTGCAGAGCCCTTTCCCTGGTGACTGCACCCACATAAAAGCACACAAGCAAAAACTAGTGCTCACTGCTGCTTCTGGATGCAAGCCAAGGTCCCAGGGGCTGCAGCAGGGATGGATCTTTCCGGAGCAACTCCTGCTGGATTGCCCAGTGATCTGTTTTCTCTCCGGACACGGAGAAGACCCACACTGCAGCCTCCACAAGCACTGTTGGGAACAGCTCTGGTACAGCTCACAGAGCAACAGGGAACCAGAAAAAACTTCTGAGAAAGGGGTGGAGGGCTGCAGAGCTCCTCTGCACAGACAGGAGAGACAGGCTGCAAGGGACCCTGTGACTTGTCTCAATCCTGAGTCTCTTCTGATGTGACCTTGGACTGACGAGTCATCACACCACTGCCCAAGGTCACCATCCACCCCACTGAGCCAGACAAGCAACACAACTCTGATTCCCTCCAGAAATCAGTGTGATGAGATACAAACTAGTCCTACAAAACCCATCTCAGTCGAGTGTAGGGCTGTTCAGAGAAGGCAGTGCTCTTTTATTACCAAATTAACTTTAAAAACCACATTCAGTTCACTTTCCACATCAAAGGTCGTAATCTCCATGTAAAGTAGAGGGTTGCTGAAAAAGGAGATACTTAGAAAACACATTTTAAAATTTAAAACACTACTAACACTGATTCTTCTTGCTTGTAAAGAACTCTGAGTTTTTTCTGTCTTATAAAGTACTCCAAGATCTCGTTTGCAAACTACCACTGCTCACTACTCTGGGTTTTGCTGGCTGCTCATGTACTCTTTGGGGATTTCATATTCTTCTAAATTTTGTAAATGGCCACTAAACTGGAGATGAACATTATAAAACACATTTCAATCACCCTCACAATTTAGACTAATTCACTGGCAACTGTACAAAATGCTATTTACAAGGTACTTCCATCAGCTGGTATCTGGCATTAAGTATTTTGAATCAATCTACCATCATTTTCATCTCTTATTTTTCATACAAGGGAAATTATTGATCGAAGCTTTTCAGCCTCATTTAATATACTGGAATAGGCTTTAAATTTTCCCATGTAAACCTCAGTGGATATTAGCAACTCTGTCTTGCTTAATGCAACACAAATCAGTCTCCCTGGTGAGACCACAATATTGAACATGACATCATGACCACTTTACTAGTTGATGGGCCCTGAGACAGGCACCTGCTGGAAACTCCCAAGAGACTCCACACTGGAGTGTAGTTTGAGTTAATAGGTGCCTTAAAAGGAAAAATCATGGAATTTTTAAGGATGGAAAGGACCTTTAAGATCATCAAGTCCAATCGTCAACCCAGCACCACCATCAAGTTCACTACTAAAAACCACGTCCACATGCACACATATTTTGAATACTTCGAGGGATGGTAAGTCCCCCAGTTCCATGGGCAGCCTGTTCCAGTGCTTGACAGCCCTTTCCATGACATTATTTTTTTTGCTAATATTCAAGCTAAACCTCACTTGGTGCAGCTTGAGGCCAGTTTCCTCCTTTAACTCTCAGAGGCCATTGCAGTCTCACAGAGTAATGCCAGGGATGGATTTCAGGGGCAGGCAGACTTCTGTCACTGCTCCTATCAAGTTTGCACTCAGTTTTTGAATCCCATGGAGTTTTGCATTCAGTTGCTATCGTGATGGGCTTGTTCAAACGCTCGATTAGATCTCTGTATGTTGAGGACAGAAAGCCTGGCTGAATTTCGATAAACTTGTTCTTGAATAAATAAGTAAACCCATCACTGAATAAGATTCTCAGCCAGCTTCAATAAATACGTATGGTAGGGAAACAGCCAGCTAGACAAACAGAATATATCACCCTGAAACGAGCACTGATGATTTTGTAATGACTGCAGCAGCTTTCGGTGTATTAGATACCACTGTAAAAACAGTATGCAAATGTCTGAGTCCAGTTTACAGAGAAAACAAGCTATGCCCCTGTTCCCAAAGCAGCAGTGAGTGACCCAGCACAGTGTGCTCTCCTCTCCCTTATCAAGTTTAGGCTGGGTCTCATTGGCAGACACGGGCACAGCAGCGCTGCAGGATGCAGGTTGGGCAGGTGATGCTTCCCCAGGCAGCATGACTGCCAGAGGCTATGGGAAACTGCACTGGAGATCCCATCAGATAAGGACATCAGGATGGATTGAGTGGGAATACAAAATTGTTTTCTTGCGAGGAAACACAAGACTGCAAATGCTATTACAAGCTTAGCCCAATACACGATAAAAGCTGCTGTGGCGTCCTCAATATTGCATTCAGTGCTGAGCAAGAGAGAACGAATCTGCTCCAGGGCTGAACTTCCAGTGGTCCATTTCATGGGCTAATTTGTGTGCAGGCTGATATTTCAGTAAGTTCCTGTACTAACAGAGAATAATCATAGGGTAAGTAGAGCAAGGTAAGTACATATGCTGCCATTGTTTTCTTGCAGCATAACAGCATCATCAATGAAGCCTGAATGCAGCCCAATTAGCATAGAGTAATTAGAATCACGGCTGCTTCTTTTGCACACCAGGATGAGGTGTTGGTTGCAGTATATGGGGCTGCAATTCTGTGGGTAATGCCTATCGTGCAAAGCATGTATCCTGGTCTCTCATCAAAAAAAACCATGAGGGAGACATTAAACTGCCTCAAGCTGCTAAAATTTCGATTTTGGCCTGACTCGGGAAAGTCCTCAGCTTACCCAAAGAATATCTAAGCACAGGCTTAGATGTCCTGTGTTCCCAAGGGATTATCACACCTGTAATACCTGTTGCCTCTAAAGGCAGATGGAAGCTTTAATAAAAAATCTGATTTTCTAAAAGACATCATCTTTCAGCCTGAAACTTTTAACAAGTTGCTGAGCGCTGCTGCTTAGAGCTTAGACAAGCATTAGGAACTCGGCTGAAGAAACCCTGGGCAATAGTCCTGTGTTGTTATATGGCTGTCCTAGGAAAAAGCAGACGGCAGATATTTGGAGAGGGGTCTTTCAGAGCAGCATTTGTGGAAGCTGGCTGGGCTGGGGACTATTTATAACCCATCCACCACTGAAAAGTCTCTTAATGCTTCTCCGGACTTAAATGGCTAAGTTTTATGGCCCTTTTATGGCCCATTTCAGCAAAGCAGTTAAACATGCTGCAGGACTGGTATCTACATGTAAACAAAGGAAATGGTACTTGGCTGGCACCCGGGGCCCACCTGCCCTGCACAGACAGCCCCAGCCCCACCTGAGGCACCAGGTGTGGGACCAGCACCCTTTTAACAGAGGGTAGAGCATCCCACTCATCCAGTGGGACGCTCTTTCCCTTCGAAATCCAGCCTGCAGCCCCCAAGGCTCGTGGGCAGCCCCACAGCCTCTCTGGAAGGGGAGATGCCCTTACCTGTTGCATCTTCTCTGCTGCTCCCAGGACCCGCAGCATACACCCAACCTCACACCGAGAGTCACGCCAACCAAACACAGTTTCAGTAGGATTTATACCAAGGCTGAAAAGGCAGAGGTTTATGGACTGGTCTGGAGGGGCTTAAAATCCAGGAGATTTTTCATGTGTTTTGTTCATGTACCTCCCAGGAGAAGGAGATCACATAAGCCAGGGTGCAGGACATGGTACTTTCTATGACTGGAAATGATGCTACAGCAAGAAGGGCACATAAGGAGAAGTATTACATAAGATGTGGGTTTTACAAGCTTTATAAAGACTCGTTCCGCGCACACTGTAACTCACCTAAGAAATCCAATGCGCAGGCTGGAAGGTGTAAAGACCTTCCCCGGTTCTTCGTTCGCGAAGACTGGCCATTACATTACTTACATTACATTACATAAAGACTCTCTTAGTACTTGTTAGTGGCAGGAACATCCCCATGGTCCAACCGGTCTGAAATGGGAAGGATAGAAAAATGCCTTCCATTTAAAGAAATGGGCTGTGAACCTGCTGTCAATGTCTGTGATTCTTTTTATTGATTTACAGTGTGTAAGCCATAAATCACTCTAGCTTTAACTGAGCCCATAACTATGCATCACTCTGTCAGGGAAACTCCTCAAATTTTAAGGGGGACGTGCAAGAAAACAGACTTGTCTTTCATCGACTGGGCTCAACCAGGGCTGGATTTAACACACACGGTGGGGTGGATACATATAGACAAAACAGTTAATTTGAACAGCTGCCCATATCTGCTGCTATTTCTTTCTCCCGGGATTAATCTTTGGCTACAAAGGGACAGATGCAAGCCACGGTTCCACTGGCAGACACTACACGGGGGTTTGCCTCTGTCGCCAAACACTCAACCCCTGTTCCAGGGCAGCACAGCAGAGGGGCCTCTGATGGCACCAAATTTTGAGGGAGCATCTTGCCAGGGGACAGGACTGAGAGCTGGGCCAGAAGCAGTGTTTGTCCTGAAGTTGGATCTACCCAGGGCAGCAGCATCATCCACTCTGCAAGAATCTTTAAAAAAAAAAAAAAAGCAAAATGTGTCAATCTTACAACATATTTCAGGACAAAAACTACGTTTAATGAATTTATGGACAAATTTCCAGCTGGCTTCAGTTCGAAAAAGGAGGTTTCCACATATTTTTTCCCATTCTCAAGAAGAAGCCCTGCAGAATTAGATGGTTCAGATTTGGTTCATTCACAGCATTCAGTAGTTACATTCTTGGTACAAAAATCTTACCTGCAGGCTAACAGTTACCTAAAGACTCCCATGAAGTCCAGCTGCTTTCTGCAGAGTATCCCTAGCTAGGTGTTCAAGGTTCAGTCCCAGCGAAGGTGCCACGTTGGAGCAGCACCAAGCCCTAAGGATTTGGGGATGCTGCACGGAAACTGGGATGTGTGGACTTCACCCCCACGGGGAGCTGGCAGAGCACCATCTGCTGGCACTAAGAAGTGTTCCTCCCTTGGTGGGTCCTGTCATGCTTGGGTTGTTTGATGTTTTAAATAACCTTGCCGATCTGCCTCGTAAGGCATTTCATTCTTTGTATACTAATTCAAGCCCAAGGCAAAAATCCATTCTTCTTCAGCAAAAGCCCTACAACACCTTCTTCAATCCAGCCTGGTCTCCGTGTCTTGCACAGGTGTAAAATTAAGGTGTGATTTAGTGCCTTGCTGAAGGACTGCTTGCTGCAGGAGCACTGAGCTTGCTGGATCGGGACCTTGCTGCTTTAAGGTTTTCTGATTAAACATCCCCACCAGATTGCTCTGCAGGAGGCTCTGAAGAGCAGTTCTCTGCCAGAGTGAAGCAACTGGGATAATTCAGGTCTTTTGCTTGCTCAGGGGTGATCACTGAAGGGGCAGAAATTAATTTCCTATAAACACAGGCATATTTTTTTCACTACCTCGGCAAATGCAGTTGTAAATAAGCCATTACAGGAGCTGATCTTTATGATGCGTGACTTTGGCTTGTCCCTATGGGGGATATTTTATGAGGCATTTACATAAACATATACAAATCAAAACAGCCAGCTGTGCTCCTCCTGTACCTGCAACCTGCAGATACTTCAGCTAATTCCAGGTTCACATAACCAGCCACCCTGAAGTGGAACCAGGTCAAATGTCTGGGATGGACAAACTGAAGCGAGATCCAACACACCCCCCCAATCCCAAAACGCTGAGACTTTGAGGAGCTGTCTCAGCACACAGCTGGGCACTCTGAGGCACACAGAAATAAATAAACTATCAGATTCCCTTCAGTGCCTGTCTGTGGGGATGATACTGTTCACCAGGACTGCACTACGATCCCTCTAAAATACATTGGTTAAAACAGTTGACTGGGGACTTACCTGAAGAGAAGGCTTTAGAGTCTTTGTTTTAAGTATATTTTGGGCATTTGGTGGTGATAATTCAAGAGTCAGAAAGTGTTATCATCACGTCAGGATGAGGAACAAGTGTAGGTGTGACACTGATAACGTGCTTTCTCTTGGAAGACCTAGATGGCGCAGAACTTCATTTTAGACCTCACTATCTAGAACTCAGTGCCTAAAATCACTCTTCTGTTCCTCACATTTGCAAACTTTTATTCAGCTCATTCACCTTGGCCAAGGGCAGGGAAGGAGCCAGCGGCAGGAGCTGACTCCCTGATTTCTGCCTTGCCATTTCCTCCATTCACCTTCTCAACTTCCACCTCCCTCCAGATCTCTTCTCTTTATCCTAGTGGGCATCAGACAGTTGGCCAACTCTTTTTTTGCTTAATACTGCTATTTTCTTTCAAAACATTGGTCTTGGGCAGCTGATGTCAGTTCAAACACACACATGCCTCTGCCAGGAGTCAGTCTTCAACTCAAACTGTTGCCTCCCCATCAGGCATTGCAAATACTCAGAGAGCTTTTACACTGAGCCCTCAAGTCAAGGCTTCTCAAGAAGGGCAGTGCCCATCCTTCCTATCCGTCTGCTGCTCATGGAAAGCCAGGCTTCTCCCAGGGGAAAGGGAGAACGGATGATCTGGCCAAATGCAGCCAGGGGAGGTGCCTCTGGTCAGGCCAGGCTTAGCAGCTGATTGAGCTGAATTAAGTTCTCTGCAGCCTGTTTGTTCAAATGACAGAGGCCCCTCCACAGGAACAACACACGCAGCATGTGGCCTGTTCCAGCCCTTCTCCCTTCCCCAGCCACGCCACAGCTACACTCATCCTATTTGATCTCTGTTAATACACACCAAACCTCAGGCCAGCTGCTCCCTGAGCATTCTGGAAATGACAGCCAATCTACTCAAGAAGCTACATTCAATGGATGGGGAGAGAAAAAACACGCTGCTTTGAAAGCACGGCCTGATTTCCTCTCCAGTACCATCAAACGGACTTTTCCAAACTCTCCTGCTCTTCAACCAGCTCTCAGAACAAGGTCAATCCTTCAACCAGCTGTGGTTGATTTCAGTTGGCTGTGCAGCCTGATCAGTAGGCTGTCCCTCCTTCCCCACCCCTCCTGGGGTGTTCTCATTTGCTTGAAACTGCATCTGAAGGGCACCTGTTTGCTCTTGCTCTGGTGACCTGGGTGTATTCAGGTCACTGCTTCCCTCTGCTCCAGAGAAAGCTCAAGTTTAGACTGCCCATGTTGTCTGTAAGATTGCCTTTTAATTGCTGGTTTAAAGAATGGGGATTGGCTCACTAGAAGGTTTTAGTATCCAAAAGGTATCAGAAAGTGGGCTGAGGATGAAGAGAGTTTGCTCCACTATGGGTTGGAGCAGCTCTCATCCTCTGTCAGAGGCTTTCAGATCCCAAACTCAGTGCTCAGAGTGAGGCAGGACCAGCTAGGTAAGCTGGATCCAGCCAGGATGGGATCAGACAGCAGGTATCTGGAGGAAGATTGCTAATTCTGGCATTCACAAGCCAAAAGGAAGACTCCTGGTCTGCAACCAGAGCACATTATTCCCACAGCCCTGCAGTTAGATGCTTCCCCATGCAGGAAGCACACAGAAAGCTCACACCCCCATTTTCTTTCCACTTATGCTGTGTTTTAGGGCTTGAACATGCTTTGTGCAAGTTCTGTGTGAGATGCACAGTGAATTTAGGGAAAGATAAGGGTAGCAGCTTCTCTGGATTTCTAGGACTGAAGCACTCCAGTGCTACTCTGCTGATGAAGTCTTTCCACTTGCCCTCCAACCTGGCTCTGACTGATCCATGGAGACAGGCTCAGATAGATACAAATGTCAAACCACTAAGCTTGATTACGCTTTATAAATGCCACAGTGGGAGAAAGGGAAGCCTTCCCTTCTTCACAAGCTATTGTCTTTAACTGGATAAAAGAGTCAGCTTAGAAGGCATCACCGGTTCAAATTCACTCAGTAACGTCTAACAACTGGGTTAATTTGAAGTTGGGAATCTGAAAGCTTTCACATCAGTTTGCTGCTACAAAATCAACCCAGCCCACCCTTTCAGGAGCTGAGCGGTCAGAAAAAAGCATCAGTTCAAAAAGCACTCAATGGTATTCTCATCCATCATTTTCTGTCCCTTTATTTATTTATTTTCCCCAAACTGGTGGATATTGATTACCCAGTCTACAGACCTGCTTAGATCAATACCTGTTTTCAAAAGAATATTGTGCAAAGCTAAAGAAATTAAGTTTATTTTGTAATGGGGAAGAAACAGGGTGTCAATCAGACCTCTGGACTTTCCTATCAAGGCAGAGCAGTGCTCCCTGCTAAAGTACAAGAACATGAGACAGCAGAAATGGGCCAGGCTGATAGGAAAAAGGACTTGTGTTTTATAGGAAAAGAAGCAGCAAGGAAAGAGGATTCCCTAAAGAACTGCCACTCCCTGGTGCCTTCCCTGCCACACCTTCTCTTTTTCTATAGCAAAAACGTGGCCCTTGGCTTCACATTGCTGAGTAATTTGTGGTTTCACCTGGAGCAGTGAGAAGAAAGAGATGCTTTTTTTCAGTCCCATGCACAGCAGTTAATTAGACCCCACCTATGTACTGCTGCAGGGCAATCAAAACTCAGCAGAACCTGAGGCTGAAATGTTCACATCTACTGAACTACCCATAAAAATCAACAAGAAATGGAAGCTGACATCCCATAGATACCTTATATTTCAACTCTAATACCCAAACCACAGGTTATCAGCACTCAACAGCATTATGACAAGATCTAGGTTACACTACCAGGACCTGGTGTAAGGTCCAGCACATGCCAAGAGACAGGCCTTTCTCTGAAGAGTTTGACCATCTACACTAAAAAAGGTGGTGGTGTCCTGATAATCTCCATAATAACCAAGCAGAGCTCATACAGAGAATAAAACAATACCTTATAACTGACTAAGCAAGTCTTGTAAGAAAAGAAATCTTTCCCCCAAGTTTAGTACACAATCAGGATATTTTCCTGAAGAATTTACTTACTCTTGCCAGACTCCTCCATATACATGTTATTTGTTGAAATTCTGTCACATAGCCTGGGAGCAACCAGCCCCAGGAGACACGAGCTTTGCTGCTTTAACAAGCACTGTCAGAGGAAAGCCTTGCCAAGATCAGTGTTTGCCTTTAGAGGACCAGAAGTCACTGGACTGCCCATCTCTTTTCCTCAGAACTGCCAAAGGCATCAAGGTAAAAGAACAACAAAACCAGTACCTGGAATTTGATACTGTAAAATGAAACCCTTCACCTGGCACAGGTGCTCACAGGAAATTATGGTTCTGCTGAGAAATTCTTTGGGTCCCCTAAGGTACAGCTACATTACTCTTTAATTTGCATCTCCTGTCCAAACTTGCCTTTATTTCCCAGCAGTGCCAGGCTGGTGCAGCATTTCTGTTACTCTTAAACTGGCCCCGCGTGTGGCACAGCCTGTGCAAGGCTCTGCCTTGCTCTGCAATTACGCTGCATACCGACAGCGTGTTGACATTGTTAAGGTTAATGACCTAATGATGAGCACCAGGAAACAGGTTTGCAATAAAATGCTCTGTACTGATTGCTTCCATGATGAATGCGAACAATATGTTGGACTGGGAACAATATGTTGAACAATCTGTTGTGGTTTATCAATGTCAGGGTAGCGGCGCTGCCGCAGCGGCTGCTCCCGGGAGTGGCTGCTGACCCTCGGCAGGGTCACTCTGAAACCAACGCAGGGAATTCTCGGCTCTCTCAGTGGGGGAGGGAGTAGGACCAGCCTTAATGAATGCAGAGGGAGAGCCTGATCCAGCCCAGCTGAGGATCATCAGGAAGCACAGGCCTGGAACCACAGATCTGTTACACCTGCCACTAGAAATGAACCACCTTCCAAAGGGCTTAGGTAAAATAATACAAGGAGTAGAATCTAATGCAAGACAGATTTGGTGCCCCTGAGAAACAGGAACAGTGAAGCAGACCTTAATACAGAAGAACAGCTCAGCTGTTACGTGAATAGATATAAAAAATTTAAGAGCTGAAAAACAGAACTTCTAAAGAAGTATTTTCCTTATTCATGGAAAAATTAATTTCTTGGGGGGGAAAAAAAACCACAAAACCTCCTCTCATCCTAAAAAACCTTGCTTGGAAAAGGAACTGCAGGGCCTTGGTGCAGGTGATGCAAAAGCTCAAAGGACTGCTCTGTGCATCCCCAGGGCACAGCCAGGGAAGAGCCTGTGCAACGAGTCCACTGCTGCCACCTGTGCTGAGCAAGTGCCTGCCCAACACCAACAAACCCCACAGGAGCAGCACCCGCAACACGAGCTCCCCAAACTCAAGTCAGTTGGAACCACATGAGCTTCAAGTGACACAGAAACCAGGGCAGGAGCTGAGCAGTGGGACCCTCCAGCACCTCTCCTACTGTCTGGGTTCAGCAAAGCCAGAGATCAGGAGGCAGCACCAGGCTAATGGCAACATGTTCATGAAAGCCACGAGTCAGGCAAATAACCCAACCTTCTGCACAGCCCAGACAGAAAGCTTAGGCTGGCAGCCTTCAGAAAGAAACAGTGAACAAGAGAGGAGGCAATGCCCAGCATATTAATAAACAAGCCACTTCACATCAATACATGGAAACTTATTTTTCAAATGAAAAGAAATAAAGATAATCAGATAATCCTATTAGGCCACAATTTTAGAATCTCAAGGTGCACAACCCCTAACTAGGAAGGGCACGGACAGCTTGACATGCTCACCAGACAAACTCTGTGCAGACACCCACTCCCTCCCAAGCCCTGGGCACTGTGACAAGCCCTTGGGCTTTTCCCTCCTGAGCCACCCAAGCCTCCCAGCTGAAGCAGAATTACAATGTGAGTGATTTCACAGTATGAAAGGAAAAGCCTGGCCCAGCTAGACCTCTGAGAGCTCCCTGAGCACTGTGAGCTTGGTGTCAGCCTCCCAAGTTTGCCTTTTAGCAGATGTCAGTAGTGAAAGATGGCAACCTTGTGGCTAAGAGGAGGTAGCAATTTTTGCAGAAGGAAATATCTAGAGCTGGACATAACCCATGACCCTGTGGGCAAAAGCTGTCAATGAAATAGTTTGCTCTGACACAGGTGTCCCACCAGAGAAGTGAAGTAGGACTGGTAGAGACTGTCCAGGCTGATCTGTGGGCTCTGAGAAGATGGACAAGGTTTTAGATAACTCGGTCCCAGATTAGAAGAGGGAAGGGCTTCTCCAGGGGGGAATTCAGAGACATTTGAGGAATGTGTCCTTAAATCCCTGTGGACTATAAACAGACACTAACCCCTTAACTGAACTGAGTATGTAATATCTGGCAGTGCCAATACCTCCTCTCACCACACGTGCTCTTCCTGTCAAGGGCTCGTGTGAATTTATTTGCAGCTCATCTCCCTAACAAAGGAGAAATATTTAGAGCACTGGACTGGGAGTCAAGAGCCTGTGTTTCTGCCCCTAGGTCTGAGTTAAGAAAAACCATTTAGCTCAGTGATTCAGGAAAATTAATGCCCTACATTTTGGCAGTAAGGCTGGATAACTGTTTCAAATGTTCAGCTAATAGATCTTGGGCTTCTTGGACACTTGGGAGCTTTGAGCATGTTATGCTGCATCCATCAGAGCGAGGTGGATTCTATGCACTGCTGTCCTCAATGCATTTGAGGGAGGCCATCCTAAGAAATGTTCCCAGTAAGACCCCTCTATTCAGGGTCCTCTCAAACTTTCCCTGAAACTCTGGCTCCAGAGGGGCTGATTGCAGCTCTGTGCTCTTTAAAAGCTACAAGCTCACTAACATTAAACATACAGGGGGTTTTTATCTAAGTATCAGAGTGGCAAATTTTTCATATCTGACTCACAAAGTAAAGGAAAAAAATGTATTCACTGGAGAGAAAATGTACTCTTTGTCAATACCAATCAGCTTTCAGAGCAAATAATTTAATTACAAATGAAGGAAAACAACAAAACTCAAAGAAAAGCCAGTCCTTCCCCAGATGCAAGAGCATGTCAATTTGTTTCTAACTCATTTTGACTGGTGATATATCCTATATGATCTCCAAAAGTCATTCAAGTATTTGTAATGATGTTAGCTGAAACAAAGGCTTGGAAAGTCTCTGGCTTTGTGGAATGAATTTCAAAACCATATGCAGGGGTGACTCCCATTAAAAATCAGTAGGTTCCTGGAGGCTAAAATCCTTGAGAACTGACCTCTGCCAACTGGAGCTCTCTGTGTCATCATATTAAAAGTTACATTGGTTATAGGTTAATGCTAAAACCTTCTGATGAGACAAAGTAAGCTTAAAAATTACCAAGGTAGAATTCACCTTTGCTTCTAGTGCTCTGGAAATACAAAGCCAGCTAATCAAAGTTCAGATTCTGCATAATTCTTGAAAAAAACATGCACCCCTTTTAAACTCCTATCTGTCCTGAAGTCCACAGGCTTTTGCCCTTTGGAGATCTTCTTTCCAGCAATCTCAGCACTTCTGGGGGTTCAAATGTGAGGGACACCTTGTCCTGGAAACCTGGTAGGGGAGCACCTGGGGGCTGGTGGTGCAAACCTTTCTTCTCCCTGCAGCCTCTTTCAGAAAAGGTGATGTTGGAAAATAGTTGCCAGCTGCCCATGTACCTCCCCTGTACCTGCCCTCCTAGGTGAGGACCTCTGGAAAACAGGTCAATCTGCTACAGTTACATGGCTTCAAACAGGCTGATTTAGGAAGGGGAACCTCAAAGATGTCCTGAAAAAAGCCTGGCTCACCAGGGAGCAAGAATCAAAGGCATTCTGAGGTCACCTACCATTGTCACCTCAGTCCCAGACATCCTGCCCAACTACCTGAGCTACAGCCTCCCAGTCAGTGGGTGATTCATCCCCTCAGTCCTGTATTTTGAAAAAGGGTGAGTCAGGCTCTGAGCCTGTTAAGCTGTCTCAAGGGAGCCTGGATGCAAGGAGTGGAGTTATGCAGGCTAGGGCTGAACTCTGGTTACAATAGTTATTATTTCATCTACAAATCAAACCTACAGTTGTTGGGTCTGTTGTGGGGCCCTTCCCTGAGCAATACTAATACAAAGAATCCCACTGTAATCAGCAAACAGCAGCAAAACTCCTCATTTCCACTAGACATATGTCAGGTGGGATTGGGCCCTGTGCAGGAGCCTTGCACTTCAGACTGGGATCCTTTCACAGAAGTGACTAGTTCCCCCTTTGATGTGTGCTTATCTCCTGCTCTGCGCTTCGGAAGGAAAGGGAATCGCCCCAGTTCCTGCGTGCTGAGGTATTTGCCTTGCTAATGAAGACGTTGCATATTCACTTTTGATCTGCAGAGAAATGGGAAGTGAAAAATTAAAGCTGATTTCCACCACTAATATTGTCACTGAACATCCCTGCGCTGTCTCCTGGCTGTGATCTCAGTGTGTGCTGCTGCCATGGGAGCTGATGCCAGCTAAAAACATGCCAGGCTGGTTGGTCCCAGTGGATGCCTCGAGTTATGAACCTCCTACGGCAGCACTGCCCTGACCAGGCTCGGTGCAAATCTTACTGAGTTCCCAAAACAGAGAAAAAAACCCCAGCACATTTAAACCAACGGCTTCAATGTTTGCTTTGAAACTGGATCCCAGTCAAAGGCATATATTAGGAAAAACCTGGCGTATCCCTTCCCTTCAGTCAGGAAATCCTCCCCTCTGTGGGTTTGGGCCTGTGAGGTGGAAGCAAGGTGCACAAAGAGGGTTTCATTGCTGTGTTGCTTCCCCAGATCTCCGATGGCCTGTGCACAGCACAAGCTGGTGGGGGCTCCTGAGGCTGAGGAGTCATTCAAGGGATGAAATCTCTGCTGATACACAGCATGGACTGGATACAGGGGAGCTTCTAAAGAACCCCCCATCTCCCTTTAACACAGCATCTCCTTCTCTCCCAAATTCCAGAATAATACCACATAAAACAGCAGAAATTGCTGTTGTTCCCTGAAACAAAAGAGATCAAAACCTTGTCCCACTGAATTTCCTGGCTAAAGTCACAAAAGCAAGCTGTGACCCTAAATACCTTGAGGTCTGATATAAAACAGGTTATATAAAAGCTTCTATGGCAGCAAAAACAGAGCAGACATCAGGATCCTTGATCTGTACAAACAAAAGAGAAAATGTGGATAAAAGGGGCTAAAGCCACAGGGGGACCTGGTGTTTGACAGAGCTGCCTCTTCTCCATGTCTGAAGTGGGGCTGGAAGACAAACAGAGCTCACACAGTCACTAGGTGCTGAAAACAGGTTGGCTGAAGCCTGGGCTTTGTGGTGTTTGTCAGCTCTTTTGTACAGACTCTCCATCCCGTTCCCTGGGGCACAGGGAGTTCCTCCACGCCGCCCAAACCGGCCCAGCTCCCACTGCACACGCAGGATCATCTCACTCGAGTCAAACTCCTTTTTATTGACTGGATCGGTGATGTGTGAAGGTCATTGCCTCACTTCACACGTCTCAGCAGGGCTGTATTTCCACATTTAGCCACTTCGGTTTGTCAATATTAACATCTGTTACTATTTAACACCTGCCACTGCTCCAACGCACGCGGGTTTAGCACCCAGCCTGGCTCCGCTGCGGCTCCCCCTCAGCTGCTCACCCCAGCTGCCCCAGCACCGCCTCGCCCACCTTCCCTGAGCAGAAGGGAAAACCCAGGAGGCAGCTCACCTGCTGCAGGGACGGACATGGATAGTGCTGGGAGCTGCACTTCGCTCTGACAGAGCTGTGAGCAGCAGCTCGAGGGGTGTTCCTGCCATTTAGCCACCAGATCAATTGTTTTCACTGCAGTGGTAGGGAAAAAAACCCAGCCCACAACTCCAAGCTGGGAACTTTCTGTCAAGATTCCTCGTAGTCAGAGTTTGGCCTCCCCAGGGTGCTTGTTATTATGAAAAAATAACAGTGTGTGAATGTTAACAGCTCCAAATATTTGTGTGGTTCACGATTCGTTCCCTATTCAGGTAACTAAGGAATATGTAACGTGGCCGTGGCAGCTGAGTCATAAGTAGAGATGGGCTGATTGGTAAAACCCCCTCTGCACCAGAATCTTCCCAGAGCACAGCACTGCTGAACACAAAGGTTTACACACAGACCTCTTCAGTTGTTCCATCCTGCCTGTATAGAATCAGGGAATCACCTAGGCTGGAAAAGCCTCTAAGATCATTGAGTCCAACTGTTCCTCCAGCAATGCCAAGGCCAACACTAAACCATGTCACCAAGTGCCCCATTCACACACCTTTCGGACACTTCCAGGGACAGTGACTCCACCACTGCCTGGGCAGCCTGTTCCAATGCCTGACCATTTCTTCTGTGAAGAATTTTCCCTAATACTTGCTCTAAACCTCCCCTGGTGCCACTTCAGGTCATTCCCTCTCCTCCTGTCCCTTGTTCCCTGGGAGCAGAGCCCGACCCCCCCCCGGCTCCCCCCTCCTGTCAGGGAG
>JAYRBT010000051.1:8747159-8757501 GCA_036023395.1 Myiotriccus ornatus | reverse complement strand
AAAAGAAAAGAAAAGAAAAGAAAAGAAAAGAAAAGAAAAGAAAAGAAAAGAAAAGAAAAGAAAAGAAAAAAGAAAAGGAGAATCTCCACTTCTGTACATTGACAGAAGCTGCAGCACAGGCAGTTACAGCAACAGGTAAAGTGAAGAAGTTGAATTTAGTAACTTGGAAAGCTGATCTTAAAAGAAGCAGAAATTTAAGCAAACCTAAATGCTTTCTATTTCTCTACATCTTCCAGTGTCTCTTCTTAAATCAGGGCCTTTCAAAACACAATAGTCCCTCTGTTCTCTGGAGGAGCACCAAGATTCTTTCATAGATGAGTTTGTCATGCACTTTCTTTCCTTGTTCACTAAGGAACTGGAGGATGACAAAGGGTATCAGCTATCCCATAACCCAGGGCAAGCATTGGGTAACCCCCTTGACAGTCCTGGGTTTTCACTAGGCAGGTTTCCACATCTCTGTCCCATGGCCTCAGGGGAACAAGTGATGGCCTGAACCACAAACACAAATCTAAATGCTTGAAGTGTAAAATACTGGGACAAGAAGCATCTCACAGGCCACTGTGAGACACGTGTTAGTAATCTCTAAAGGCCAGATAAAAGTGCCCAAGAGCTAGTCATATGATGCTTCAAGATTAGAGCCCTGAAAAATGGAAAATGGAACAGGATGGTTTTCACCAAATCACTGAATAATATAACAACCAAAGAATTTAAAGCTGTCAGTACAGTGGAGTTCATCACTGGATGGAAAAACTAAAGGAAAAAAAGAAAAATACCATTTTGATAGTTCTGGCACAGATTTTCTCAGGACTGGAAGCATATGAAATAAAATCTGGCTCTCAGCATCTTCGTTTCATTCTTTCCCCACACCTTTCTACAACCTTCTGTCCTTGCTGGTAAATGAAAAAGAAGTGTTTGTAAGATATTCTCTACAAACAGGAAAACATGAACTGGTACAGAACAAATGTAGCAATATCCAGCTCTACCTTTATAAGAATCTTCTAGAGCTCAACAATTCCTCTGTACAGATTCCCTCCAACTGGCCAGTTCCTAGTTCCTACACACTCAGTGGTCCTTGACCAACAAATATCCTCAAAAGGATGAGCAGCAGCAGATTTTTGACAGATCACTCTCACTCACCCCCCAGAAAACAAGAAGCATAATATGTGGGAAATGAAGTCAGATAAGCTTTCAGGCCAGCAAATAGCTTCTCTTGGATTTTACTTTAGAAAGAAACTCAATCCCAGAGCAGCATTAGCCGGTTTCAGAACACTGGATATCTGCCTCATAATCAAAGATTTCATCTCTTGTCTGCTAGAGCTTTCTTTTGACATTACTGACAAACCAGAGAGAGCACCTAAATACAAATGTCAAACCCAGTGATTAAAAGAAGAAAAATCTTTAGAAAGAGATATTACACTTGATGTTGAACTTGTCCTGACAGCAGCCCTGGCATCTCCCAGTTCTCTTCAGAAGACCAGAGATAAAAAGAGAGAGAGTTTGGCAGCGTGTGTGGGGTGATGGCATCAACCTTCAGCCAGTGTTACCAGCCTGTGAAGACTGACAAGCCTGTCCCAGGGCTGAGGACCCACTTCTGAAACCATGATAACTCCCTGATCTTTGAGGTACCCCAGAAAGAAACTCTCTCCTCAATGCAGAAGAAAATTCAGATCAGAGGTGCAGTAAATTTCATAATGGTGTGGTCTGGCTAAGCCAATTCCAACCCCCGTGGAAGACTAATGAGCACAAAACTACCCAAACATTTAGTGTCACTGCAGCTCTGACACTTGGGAGGTAAAAGCAGATCTTGTTTTCCTGCAAGGGATGTAAATTCACTCCTGTGCACAACGGCCTCTCCAGATGCACTGACTTGGCTCAGAGGCCACACTTGCAAGACAGAGTGTTCCTTGAGTCCTCATTTCAGTTAATTGCTCTCTCTTTACCTTCAAACTATTCCCAGCAGACTTTGATTTCCACTGCAGTACTAACAGTTCATATCACTGCCAGAACATTGCAAAGGCACAGCACTCACAGCAGCCTTTTGCAAAAAATCAGCAGAGCCATACCTAATACTCCTGGCACAGACACTTCCAGTAGAATTACAACTAGGAAGGTGACCAGGAATATCTGTCTGTGTGGCACAGAAAGATGCACTTAGTCTGACTAGAAGAAATACAAAAGTTGTCGAAGACAGAAGAAATGTTCATCATCTTGAGCTACCTGAACCAGGAGCTGTGACCTGTGATGGTCACAAAAATGCCTGGATTTTACGGTGGTTTGGGGTCTGGCAGAGGTCCATGTTCTCACAGTGGTGGAGCAAGGAGGTGACTTTATAGGATTATTCTGAATAGTAGTATTCACCTTTAGTATTCCCAAAATGCAACAGGAAGTATATCAGGGTCTCCTGAGCATGACCTGGAAACAAGGAATCAGCTTTCATCATGTTATCTTTTATAAAAAGAGAGAAGATGTAGAGTGATTACAGAAGTACTTTCCAAGCACCAGATGTCTTGTGCTGACAGTGGTGATCTTGGCAAAGAAAGCAAAATGGGGGAGATAATGGATGGGAATTTCATGGAAGGACAGTTTTTCTGCTTTAGCTTTCTAAGTGATTCTCCCTTTCTAGCCAAGGAATTCACTTGAACGGGGAGACCAGTCACCTTGAGAACACGTTGAACCAAAATGGACATAAGAATATCTTAACCTAAACTTTTCCAAATGTCCAGTGATTTTAAATTAGTAAAGAATTCCAGGGGTTAAAAAAGGCATCTTTAACAGATGCTCAGTTTAGTCATCTAAAAATCAAACCACATCAAGGCATAAGCATGACAAGTCGTCACAGGTTTTGATCACTGAAAAGGCACACTGCATGAAATGATACTCCATCTATTGCACAGATGCACCCAGAGAAACAGAACAGTGATCAAAACTCGTAGTGAGCACAATTTGCATGGGCTTTGCCAAAAGCATGTAATGAATTAGTAATCCCCAGTAGAAATTAGAACACTCACATTCCCTGAGAGATGAAAGAATGGCTGAAAGTTGTGGCAAAATGCTTTCCTACTTCAAAATGCTCTGCAGTAGGGGGGGAAAAAGGACGAAAAGAATATGGACACATTTTCATGAGTAGTGTGCTCCCTTTGATCAGCTCTGCTACGTGGTAAATACTATATGCACAAGCAGATAGCCACTAATTGAATCAGCTGTATGCTTTAATAATTGGCACTGACCGAAGAGGCTTTCAGTGGGTATTTTCCCAGGACCCCTCTCCTCGGCATATCCGTTACATTTCTTGTCTTATTTGCTCACATTTCAATTTCAAATCCCGCCATCGGTAACGTGACAGCAGCGCTTTCAAGAGCCTGCCCGGGCCCAGGGAAGGCTGTCAGAGAGAACAGCCTGATCCTGGGGAAAGCAGCCTGATTAAAAACCTCATTGTGTCAGCCAGGCAATCAGCTGTTCATTATCCTATGACACACGACTACTGAAATGAAACATTCACATATTTTAAACTTGAGAGATTTGTACTTTAATATAATTATTTTTGAAAGATTCTTCATCAGAAAGGTTAATAAGAGCAATATAGGTTAATAACAGCACTAAGGCAGCTGACATAATCAGATAATTGACCTTATTGATATGTTAAGTGCCCTATGTTTCACCTTGGGATGTGTGACTGCTCTCCACAGTCAATTATCTTATAATGACGCCTGCTTCTTAAGGTCTTATTGCTTGAATATTGGACTTCATCCATGGGTTTCGGTGTACCCCCCTTCCCTCTCCTGGAGGATTTCTGCTCCACTTTCATCTAGAACTGTGCTAACCTGTAACAGGCACTTTTCATAAATACACTGATGCAGAGTGTCAGCAATTACTTATGAATTCAGCTTCCTTCAACAGAACTGGGGTGGATCTCTGTCGTCTCCCTTCAGTGGGAACAGCCCCCTGCTCTGCAGGGCTGCTCCCAGGTGGGATTCCTGCAGCATGGCACTGCTGACACTCCTGCCCTGCCAGCCCAGCACATGCTGCTGCTCCCCAAAGCAGAGTGCAGCTCCCCAGCCCAGCACAGAGCTCTGTGGCCTGGGGAGCCTTCCTCAGTCAACCCTCATGGGATTTCTCCTCTGAACAAGGTTATTTGCTCAGGCTCCTTTGCAGATCCACAGTGATCCCTTTGCTTTTCACATCAAGAATAAGAAAAAAAGCTGTATGTGCACGAAAAGGAGCATCAATTCCCCCCCTCCCTCCACCCCACCCGGTTTTTCCCTCCAGGCAGGTGTTGTGGCCCTGCTCAAACCTGCATCTCATTCCCAGCCTGACTGCATGTCTGCCCCCTCCAAACCGTCCTAAAATTTCCAAACACAGCATACCTGTGTAGGAGTGAGGCTGGTCAGTGGAGCGTAGGGACCGAGTGGATCTCTGCAGGACGATGTGGATCTGTGTGTTACCTGGCTTAACCCGCTCAGCCCTCAGCTGGGAGAGGTGTCCTGGGTGATGCTGTTATTGCAGCTTATTGGTGGGCAATAATGAGCAGACGTGGTGGGGTCAGAATGAGCTGCCCTGCCCCAGCACACGCTGCACACACATGGTCACGTGGGGGCTGTAAGACACCCTGCCCTGCTCTGCCAGGGCAATTTCTCTTACTTCTGAAGCAAAGGATTTGCTGAGAATCTGCCATTGGCAAGAGGGCTCGATGGTCATTAGAAGGGGCCTGTCCAGAGCCACTCCTGTGTCTCCCAGATTGCTGCCCCTGCCCAGTCTCTGCTTTAGGAATCTTTCCTTAACCTGACTTTGCTCATGTCCACACTGACACTGCTCTTATCTCAGGGGTGGCAAAATTAATTCATAACATGCCAGAGAGTCATAAATTTTTGGCTGCATTTGGGTTCTTTTTCTTTTTTCTTGAAACAAAGTGGGCCTCAGGGGGAAGCAACAAGATTTTGGAAGAGAAACAGGAAGGCCTGAACCTGGAGCTCCAGGGGTTTGAACAGCATTTGTGATCCTGCCTGCCTGCCTTGTTCCTTCTGTTCCTCCTCTATCTGCCACCTCATCCACCTCATCTCTTTCCCAGGTGCCTGGGCACGCTCTAAAACATTCATTCCCTCAGCACTGAATACTCTTGTCACCTAATGCGCTGAAAATTGGGATGATATTCAGCTGAAAGGCATGAGGTAATTTTGTGAGAGGCCGGGTGTGAATCGAACACTTCTGAGCGAGGCTGCGGCATGGAGGCCAGTGAAGGAAAAGATTTACTCTGCAACCACTGTGAAAATGAGGGTTTTGGGGAAGCCATTATTTCCAAGGCCTTTTTCAGTTCTTCCCCAGCACGTCTTTGAAGCGCTCAGTGGTGTTTTAACCTCTCACTGATGGAAATGGCAGGCCAGCCTAATGCTGTCCTGCAGTTTAACAAATGGGATGGCAAAATGGAATGGCAGGCTGCTGTTCGGTAGCCTCTCAGGCAGGACCCTCCAGCAGCAAGCTGTTGTGCTCCAGGCGTCTCACAGACATGAGAAATGAAGGATTGCTCTGCACTATTTATTAGTAAACCTGTTCTCTGCAGTGTTACCTGATGGGACTGCTCTGATCATCATAATTCAAGAAATAAAATTTAATCTGTGTGGGTTGCTATCAGTTAATATCTTAACAGGGATATCTTTACAGCAGCATTAGCCCAGTAGTACAATTAAGTTGCACAGGCAGGGTATCTTCCATAATCTCAGGCACTTTGAAAGCTTCAGGGATGGATCTGCTGAAAGAAAATTGCCTCACCCTGGCATCAGTACTTTCAGCAGACAATGCAGGGCTGTAGTTACCTCCACAAGACAAAGAATAAAAATAAAAACAGTGGATTAGGCCAAAGCAAACCAAACCAGCCCCAGAAATATTAGCATAATTTCCAGCTAAATTTCTGCCTGACAATCTCCTGCCTGCAGGGCACTGGGCACTGTCATTAACTCTGGAGCCACTCAAGGTCCCCTTAGTTCCCTTCTTAAACTGGCTTTTCATTTTCAGGGAAGGAGGACAGATGGTCAGCTTTAGCTTGGCACTGTCCCTCTTACCTTCCCTCTTCCTCTCATTCATTTATTTTTAATACACCACCCTTAATACACCGTGCTGGGAATGTCTGGGAAAATGGAGATGTCTGTGATAAAAGCAGTGAGGAAGAAGGGAGCCCACAGGATGCTTTAAGTGCTTTCCAGCTCATAGGGAAACACACAGCACCAGGTGATCACATAGGGTCTGGTCAGAGGACTTGAGATGGCAGGAGAGGTAACAGTTGTGGAATATGCTTTGAAGTTTGCAGAAAGGGTGACTCTACACACTAATCAATCCACACTGTCAGCACTCTCCAGTGATCAGGTTTTACAGTCCTTCCCATAACACTATCTGTGAGGAGCCACAAAACACCTAAGCAGAACAAACGGTTTTAAAGGAACCAAGAAAAATTATTAGCTCAGAGAAACAAGTTTTCTTCCAATTATCACACAGGAGACCAGAAAAATGAGATAGGCCCTGTTAAATAAATCATCCCGGTGACACACAGTGCAGGGGGAAGCACAGAGGGACACATCTGGACAAGTCAGGTTTCAGGGCAAACTTGTTAACAAGTAAAAATATTAATTAAAAATATCCTGGTGCTCTAGCTCTGTTTTGAAAAAGATCCTCAGAAGCAAAAAACATTTAGAATGTCATAAATTTTTTGTCCAGCCACTTCTGTGGGACGGATTCAAAGGAACCAAGGATTTGTCCTGAGAAGTTCAGCTTGCCCCACGCCAGAGAGCTCGGCGCCCATCGTCGGGATGCTCCAGGTCCTACAGGCTTTTAGGGTTATTCACTGGGACAAATTTCAACCTCTGTGTGTGGCAACCACGCCTTGCATCCCTGCTGTGCCAGTGCACCTCTGTTAATGCCTGGTAATGCCATAATAAGTCAGAAGAGCACCTCCAGTGAGTGACGTTGTATGCAGACACGGAGGGAAAATCCCTGCCCGCCAGACGTGTCAGTCTGGGGAGAGACAGGAAGGAAGGCAGTTGCCCTCATGTTATGAACAAAAGGTTGGCTGTACCCTTTGCATATGAACTGGAAGGTAATGAAGAACCTGAGTGACTTTGTAGATGCTGAAGTACTTTAAAAGCTCAGGGGCTTGGTGTGTTGTAATCAATTAAATTGATAGCTACTCCCCAGATATCGGAGCCGCTGCCAGCAGCTGCTGAGGCTCGGGAGGAGCAGCTGCAGGGCTCCTCTTCCCCAAGGGGAGTCCATCTGCAGGAGGGATGAGGTGTGCTAAAGAGCCTCTGTTGTCCTGACTCTGTCCCTGATGATGCTCATGCTGGGTACTGAGCAGAGGCAGGTTTAGACCCACTCTGAACTTCACTGCAAACCCCATCTTTTCTCTTTGAATAAGCAACAGACAAACTAAGGCAGCTCATCCTGTTTTAAAGCACCATAAATATTGCTGAGTTTGCAAAAAGTACTGGCTGGTTCCCAGTGAAATCCCTGGAACTCTCTGGAGCTCACGAAGGGGAAACCCTGAGTAGAGGAGAAGCTTTTAGTTCACACAGTGTGCTAATAAACACTCTGGTGTGTTGGAGCTACAGGAGATACCACGGCCCTGGAAAGCTACTGAGCCCCAGGTCAGCCTGGAAGGAGGAGAAGGGTGGAGCGTTGTGGTGATCTAAACTATTTGTACATCGTCCCCATGAAAAAAGAGTCTCCAACATGACCTGAAGCCTAATTAGGCACGAAGGAAACCTGTGAACATCCTAATCCATGCAAAACATTTCAATCAGAGTTCACACCACATTAGACACCAGAGAATCAAAAGACAAGGCACAAATCCCTGAGAAGCAGCTGCAATAATTCCACTACTCACACAAATGTTGGGTTCAGACCAGTGAGAATCTTGTAAGCAAGGACTCCCATCTGCCTGTTTGACTGCATCAACTACCAGGACATTTATGACAGCATACAAATAATACATAGCAGTGATTAATAAATAATACAGTAAAGCATAGTACAAACTCTGCACTGAATCCATTTCCTCTCCCAAAGCTCTACAGCAAAGCCAACACTTGCAACTGCATTACAGAAAATACACTGTTTGTACAAAAGTTGAAAAATATTGCTGTCATAATTAGATTTTCCATTAGGCTTGTGTGGCATAATTAAAAATGTCATTTCTCTGTGAGCACATAGCAGTGCTCTAGGAAAAGGGTGTCAGTACTTATTAAGGGCATATGCAGGTACTTCAGCAAACCACATAAATTGATTAACTACTAAACTAGGCTATGGAGTCTTAATTGTTTTGAACAAATACCTGCTTACTGCCTGTGAAAGGACACATTGCCTCGCTCTCAGAAAGTGCCATTTATTCACACAACTGCTGACTTTACCTCTGAATGCCATTCTCAGCTCCGGGTACCCAGATGTGTCCTGTGTACACCACAGGAGCCATTTGCAGACAGCAAAAGCACTTGAAGAACTCAGATGAAAGCAAGAAGTTGACAGGACTGGGATGTGCCCTGTCCCTGTGCAGCTCCAGGGTAGCCATGCAGCCCCTTTGGGCACCTATTTGCCCTCAGCAGACTGCAAGAGCTTTGCAGAGGCCTGGATAACACAGCTCACTGCGCGTTTCTCCCTGAGGTTCACAGAGGAGCAGATGGAGCTGGTTGCCAGGGTCAGAGAAGCCTCTCTGAAATCCATCCCTGCCATTTGTAGCCAGACTGGGCAGATCTTTACTTGAGCAAGCAGTTGTGGTTTGTGTGAGCCCAGTTTAGGACTTAGTGGTCTGCTCTTCACAGGCATGTGGGACACTCCCAAGTCCTTAAAAAGACTTGGAGGAGCCTCTGAGGAAAACCCCATGGCTTATATTTCCAGGAAGGATTTTTGCAGTCTCTAGAAACTCCTAAAGCAGCAGCACTGAAAGGATGAGCAAGGGGCCCCTGCAGCCCCTCGGGAGGATTCACCCAGCTCCCAGCTGCCTGGTTGACCACTGTCTCAGCTCCCCTTCCCACATGGACACGGGCAGGGAGCTGGCACCTCACACACAGGTGCAATGCAACTGCCCACCTGGGTGGATGCTGCTGGTCCAGTGCTGGCCCAGAGGGACTAGAGGAACTCAGGGAGGAAGCAGAGCTTCCCAACATAAACTTAAAATAGAGCTGCTGCAAGAAAGAAGTACCTGTCAGGCTGGGAGGATTTGAACCAATAAGCCTGATTCTCCCAGCACTGTGATTTCCTACTGTTTTGCTTGCATAAAGTCGTCTTAGCTTTTCCTCCTAATAAATGGGAAGACAATCTGACCCAGCCCATTCATTGACAAGCTCTGCAAAAGAAACCTCAGGAATATTTTATTCCTCCCACATTAGGAACCTACAGAACATACAGAGAAATTTACCATCACATAATGATCCCTATTATGCAAAGCAAGGCTGACAAAATTTCCATCATTACATCCCTGACAAGTACTCACAACTGCGGGGGCTTTCAGGCTTTCTTTTGAAAGAAGAAAGATCTGCAAAGTAGCTTTAATGTCTTAAATATGGAGCAGGAACTTCATCCTCTCCCTACTCAGAAACACCTTAAATACATCTCCTTCCTTCACAGCTTATTAATCCCTACTCCTCTGCACTTCAGACATTTAAATTCCTTCCACAGATCTAACACAGCAGAGGTGTTTATATCATGTTTAATCATCACTCACCGGCTCTGAACACTCCCCATGATCTTTATGGTTTCTGAGTGACCAAAGATCATTATGAACTCAACCAAGTGAGGACCTCACTGCAGCCCAAAGCTCTTGTGCCATTACCAAACCACAATCCTTCTGACACATTTTCTCCTCTTTCTGCATCCAAAACTGTCCATCAAATAGTTCCATTAACATTGAAACACTGATGAAAATCCTGAACCTGAAGGACAAGAATGCTGGCAGTGATTTAGCAGCTTGCTCAGTGTTAGGCTGTTTTAGGGTTCAAATCTGATCCAGTTATTCTTTGGCTGGAGGCTCCAAAGACACCAATCCTGACCCTAAACCTCTGACTGATGACTGGCAGGTGATCTGCTTTGTTAATTAGTGTGGTCTGTACACACAGAGCAACATTCTAGGGCCATCTTCATCTTCCTCACGGCCATTTGAACACCCACATAAGCAAATATCAAAGAAACACATGTGAGGAGAGAGCATGTTGAGTTCAGAAGAACCAGCTATTTTGTCTTCCTTGCCTTTTTTTCTCTCCTTTCTGTGTGTCCCTCTCCTACCTCAGGAGCTGCTGAGGGCACTTGGTGTGTTCAGCTGGAGCAGAGGAGACTGAGGGGAGACCTCCCTGCAGTTCCAACTGCCTGGGCA
>JAYRBT010000051.1:8711772-8732675 GCA_036023395.1 Myiotriccus ornatus | reverse complement strand
GGGCGCTGTGGAATCACTGGTCGTTGCCACGTGGGGGTAACACCCTCCGGGGTGTGATGGAGAAACCGAAAAAAAAATGGGTTTCCCTCCCCAGCACACAGTGGGAAAGGGGAGAGGGAGGAGGGAGAGAAACAACAAAAAAAGTTCTCCCCAATGGGAAAAAACTCACTCTTTCTGCTGGCCAAATCGTGCAGTACAGATTTCTTTCTCCCTTTGATGTGCACAAGAACCACTGCTAAGGAAGAAACAAACGGGAATGGGGAAGGGAAAAGAAAAAAAAAAGAACTCCGAAACAGTTCGTCTCTGATGAAAAATCCAAGCAGAATCCACAGCTGGCAACCAGGCTGAGAACAAAACCCCACAGAGCTTCCACTCCAACTTTGTTCCAGCCTCAGCAGCCAGCCAGAACTCCTCTTAAGTGCCCACTTAACAGCCCTGCACACAGTGGGCAGGAGGAAGGGAAAAATTCCTGCTTAGTTTCTAAGAAGCAGCAAAACCATGACAAGAAGTCAAAGTTAGGAGCCCTAATGCATTGCATTTAGTGCTGCAGTGGGGCTGGACCTACTAATTACGTGTCAGTTTTCCAAAATTTCTGCTGGAAGTATTTCAGAGAAAAGATAATTGTTCTTTAGGGGTTTTCAGCACCGGTTTATTTAATTACATTGCAGTTTACATATATATTGTGAAAATGCTAGCAGAAAGAAAACTGTCTTAGTCAGACGGGGAGTATACTGGGGAAAAGCACAGCAGAAGGAGACTTGAGGAGGAGGCTGATCCTGGCTCCCAAAGGCATTCAGGAGCTTGGAAGGGACCAAATGAAGAACAGATGTACTGGGAGCCTCAACATCCCAAACAGCACTGCTGTTTTCCAGAGTATTACCCAGGGTGGGGAGGACACACGTTGATAAACCCCTGAGAGCATCAATCAGGTGTGTTGTAAACACCTTCCTCAGCATCAGAAATGGAAATGCTGCTAAAAATCTGCCATTGTTTACCCCAAGAAATGCTGAGGGAGCTTCTGGTTTGATCCAGGTGTGCACTTGCTTTCTTCCCTCCTTACTAAGTGAGCCTGAAGCACAGAAGGGTCTCTTCTGTTTGTATTTCACCCAGTCTCATGGAGTCTGTTTTCCTCCTTCCTTCTCACTGCACTGATTAACCTGGGCTAAGAACATCCTGAGTGGAAGGAGAAAAGGGCAAGATGCAGCAGCTCACTGGTGAGAAACTAAGTGGGACATTAGTCTCCAACCTTGGCTCAGGGTTACCTATATTAAAAGTACAGCCACATGGCAGGCACCAGAAGCTACTAATTTCAGCAGCAGCTCTCACAGAGGGGAACTTCCCAAAATAGCCCTGCTTTTGCATTGCTACCATTTAAAAAGTTTTAAATTAAATCTGCTTGTACTCTGCCATTCTTGCAAAGCTAACTCTAGAAAGGTCTAATCTGACAAAAATTTCACTGACTACGTCTCAAAGACTTTCAAAGCTGTGGAAGTATCTTCATTCTGTGTTTTCAGAATGAAACCTTCAGACTTCCTAATTTCTGCCTTGAAAAATGCAAAAATTATTGTCACCAATAAATTATTTTACACCAAAAAAAGAAGCTGTTCAAAGGATGTCAAAGGGAAGATACAGCATTTTGGCTCACCTGAAGGAAAGGTTTCTGTTGATCTGAACAGCATTTGTTTTCTTTGTACATAAAATTCACAAATCAGATTTTTTGGAAGAATCCTGCTGCAGACTGGGAAATACTTTGAAATCACCTATCATCTCATGAGCTGGGAAAAATACCCTAATCCTCACTAAAGAGACTGAAGAAACATTTTGACAGGCAGCCTTTAGTCAAGGGTAACAGAAATGATTGCTGCTGTCTCTTGCTGTTTCAGAAATAATCCACAAGAAACTGGTGGCTGGCAATGAGGAACAGCTGTTCATTAAGAGACCCAGTTGAACCGATAGCCGAAAAACCTGTTCCCTGCTAAATCCAAAGGCAATACACTGCAAAAACACCTTTCATACCATGTAGGCAGCTTCTACATTTTCAAAAAGCCATATTTGTGCCGATTTCACTGAAAGCATAAACCCAGTCAATTGTTTGGTTCCCACCAGTGTGAAGTCAGCTGGATCCAGTGCAGTGCGCTTCTCTCGCAGCTCACGAGGCAGCTCTCACACAAACAGGAGCACAGGCTCATAAACCAGAGCAGTACCAATAATGAATAAACTGCTCATTAAAATAATAATACTGCTATCACTAAAAGAATAATGAGAGCCTATTTTACATAGTTCTACTTGCCCTGGTTATTCTGTACAGAGAAATACAGGGGCTTGGATGAGGCATTGAAGGCATCCGAGAGAGAATGGCAGGGAACACTAAAGGCCTGGTAAACTCTCATTCCAAGAACACCCCCAGCTCAGTAACCTGTAACCAATTGGCTGCACTTGCTTTTCCACTTTTTAATTATTCAAGTAAAGCCACCTGAATTAATTTGTTTCTTAGATGCCAAAATTCTGCCTCTGCTCACCCTTCCCTTCTCCTATTCATCTCAGTGCTTTGGATAATTTTTTTCCTGAAATAATGTTTCGAATGAATGTGATATTCTGTATTTAGTGCTTAATGAAACACAAACCCTCCAGTTTCCAAAAAAGGGGGCTATGCAGCATGAGGAAAATGAAGCAAGCACGGCCATCAGCAATCCTGGGTGTGCTGACACTCCCCCCCAGGCTGCTCACCTGCCAGAGGGGAAGGAGTGTCCTTGTCTTTCCTCTCGGGAGCCAGCCCATCCCTGTCTGAGGAAGGTTGCAGTCCTGACACCAGAACCGTGCAGGAAATGATGTTTCAGTTCACTGTCACATGTGAGTATGGGGATGAGCTTTCCTTTGGTAACAAACTGAAATGACTTTCTGTTTTTAATGTTGGAAAAATATATTTTAAAATAATTTTTTTAAAAGTCCATGGCATTTTTGATTGCACAATTTCTTTTGACATTAGGAAAAATATTTCTTTTTGTATGAAGTTCTCATATTCTCCATAGCTTCCAGAAACCACAGGAAATTGAAGCAAAAGTATTTTTAAAAGAGAATTGAATTATTAGAAAAAGTTTTGAATTTATTCCTCTCCCTCCCTTCTCCCCAATACAGACATGATTTTCTTAAATGGTCAGTTATTTCTTCTTCATAAATGTTCTCCCAGCTTTAATTAATAATTCACCTGGACAAATCGTGGCTGCCACAAACACACCTCCATTTGCAAACACTGTGGACAGGACAGACCCAGCTCCTTGTCTAGTGTTCACTGGCAGTGGGGTGAGACGGAGCATCAACTCATCAAACCAGAAACCTGAACTGCTTCCTCTGCTGGGACTGAAGCCCAGGGACAGCTTTATCAATATCTGGCCATTTTTAACAGCTGCTGCTCAGCAGGGAGGGATTTATGGACACCCCCTTGCCCAGCCCAGCCGTTCCCAGTCCTGGCCCAGGTGGGAAGGACAGCAGGCTGGGAGCAACAACAGGCAGAGAACTCTCAGAGATGGCCCTGCACAAGGTAAGAGGCACAATTTCCCCCGAGTGTAGTGGGCACACTCTGTATGTCAGCCCTCAGGAGTGTCTGAGCAGTGTTTCCTCGCAGTTCAGGTCTGGGGGTTTGTCCAGGAAAGTGCTTCTTGAAGCACCCAAAAAAGATCACCCTCCATCCTGCTTTCTTACCCGAGATGACAACATCCCAACACGCAGAGAAACCACTCTCTGGTACTCACTGCTGCCTGTTTGCACCTTGGTTTGCTCATGTCCTGTTTGCAAAGAGCCCTGGCAGGGTATCTCTGCACACCAATCTACTCAATGTTTCCCAGGCAAGTATAAACCATATTTTAACTGCTGTGCCATAATTCTCTGCTTTTAATTAGAAAGTGTGCTAAATACTCACGTCCTTGGGGATTCTCATTGAACTAGTCAGGTTTCTGATCATGGAAGTTTTGCGTTAATGAGACTTTTAGTTTGACTTACAAAAGCTCTTACATTTACACAGCCAGGCTTTTAACTTCAAAGTCCTTGAGAATTGTTTCTGTGCATCTGCCTTGTCTGGGGCCCTAATTCACAGTTCTGGTCTCTGTTTATTATATAGGGAATGTTTTGTTTAGTGTTTATAGATATATATTTACAGCATTTAGGGATATTAGTGCTTATACCAAGCTACATTACTATAAACACTGATCAAAGGGAGAGTTAAATGAAGCTGAAGCACCAGAGGAAAATATCTTTGCAGTCACGATGGGGAAGAACAACTGGGAGCAGCGGGGAAGCTGCCTGCCTAGTTATGCCACTTCCAAAGCCTCCAGCCCTTCCCTCTGCCTTCCTCCCCTGCCCACTTGCAAACCACCAACCCCAAATGTGTTTGGACAGAGCAGGGAAAGCATCACAGCTCCTGCAAAGGTCAGCAAGTGTGTTTGCATGTCACTGCCCATATCCAGCCACATCCAGGGTTTTTCAAGCTCCACAAAGCCTGTAAACACCAGGCAACAGGCAGTGCTGAAGTTTCTAGTTTTATTGTGTTTCCTAGTTTCATTTTTTTTCCTGTGGGAGACAGAGAAGGAAATTGTTTTAGTGACCATTAAAGTCAGCGTAGATCCATACCTACTTTTCCACTGTGTTTATTTTTCTTATGCTGCTATGAATGTTTTTCTAGAGTCACATTAATGCCCTTGTAAGTCATATGTCACATCCATCTCCTCATCAATTTTCCTCTTAAACCCTGTCACTTAGGGAAAATCAGAGAAGTCAGTTGCAGCTTGAACATTATCTGCTTTTGGACAGTTCACTGTTTAGTTTTGTAGAGGATTAGGAGTGCAAATGCTCAGTTACTGTAGCACAAGGTTGGGATACTAAAGTACCCTACAGCCCTTGCACACCTTTGCACTCCTATTGTCACCCTCCCTCTGCTGATCTCTAGGTGTTCACTGCTCCTCTGATGTATTGAGGGCTCAGGTCAAACTTCCCCTGAAATACATGTGCACTAATTAATATTAAATACAAAGCTTTGAGCATTGGCAGGACCCAAATTAACAGGCTCCAGACAAAAACCAGGAATTTTGGTAATTTAGGATGCAAAGCTGACTCTTTGAAAAAAAATGGCCTTAGATGTGGGCTGTGACCACTTGGAATCCCTTCAGGCTTTTGAGAGAACATCAGGCATGACTTGGAGCCACAGGGACTGGCTGGGAGGCAGCACTTCCCAGGTGTTTGCTGTGCTCCCTGGAGCTCCGTGAAACTGGGATAAACAGGTACAAACCCAAAGCTGAGAAAAGATGCAGCGAGACTCACAGACACACTGAGTAAACTTGGCCCCAGGGAAAGATGAAGTGATACACAGAAGCACAAACCCACCCTCCCGCTTCTCTGACTTGCAGCAAAGACCAGCTCTTTGCAACCTTTCCCTAGCTATGAACTGGAGAAAACATGTTCATCCTGGAAGCAAGAACCCCGCAGTGAGGAGGAATAAGCAGTGTTTGGTGCGTTCATAATATAGATATTATTTGGCAAACTAGTTAAACAAATTGTTTGCTTTCAGGCTCCTAGTGATGTGTGTGGTTGGCAAGTCTTCCTCCCTGCTGCTCGGCCACCTGCTCTCCCTCCTGCTAAGTGAGCTCCATCTCCAGCCCCAGCTGCTCCGGCTGCAGCCTTGCTGAGGCTCCAGCAAGCAGTGCTGTCTGCTCCACAGCCATGGGCAGGGGTGTTTCCATGAACATCATGAGCATCTTCCAACCAGCACCCTGCAGACTGGGCAATGTTTGCTGTCTCATGCTGGGAACCCTGTCACGTGGATGGGCTGGTGACCAGACTGGTCATGGCTGGGGAGTTTCAGTGGAGATGGACCAGCCATGGCACTGCTCCACCAACGTCCTGCCCATGCTGAGGGATGTGGGGAGGCTCAGAGAGACCACATGGCACAGGAGCACTCCCTGCCTGCCACTGCCAAGGAACATTTCCCACTGGTGAAAACCTCCCTTGCCAACCATTTCCCAGTCTCCTGTATCTACTGGATTACTATTCATTCTTGTGTCCTTTGATGGTAATGTAATTAAAGACCTTTGCTAACAAGCACAGTCCCTATCCTCAGGATCTGATGTGTGCACATGGCAAGACTGAAACACAGGACTGAAAGGCATGTGCTCTCATTCTCTGCCCACAGGAGAGAAGTCCCGCTGCCAGTTGGAGGTGAAGTTAAATCCCTTACATGATAAAACTTTCTCACTCACTGTATCTTTGGTCCCCTCCTGTGGCTGGATTGGATCGTACAAGGGTGTTGGTATGGTGGCCAAAGCTGGATGGACCCTTGGCAATGAAGAAAGCAAATACTTTTCAGTGAAACTCATGGTATTTGAAAGATGCTCCTTCTTTGTCCTGCCTATCCTCTTCTCCAGAGAGCATGGCCCTGAAGAACTGGAGTGGGTGATTTCTGCTGTGGAAATAATGCTGCTCTTCCCCAAATACCAGCTTCAGACTCCTTGGCTCTCAGCCTTTGTTCCTCTTAGGGTTTCCCAGGAGTCCAGGACACCTTGGCTGTGCTGGCTGCTGCACAGCACAACAAATGCCTTCAAGTCTGCTGCCTACACGTGCCATTTAACATAATCCTTCTGCCACCTCTGAAGAGGAGATCATCCTTGGAAATTAGGTTAGAGCTGTCTGCCTGACCTGTAGAAATTGTGATAGCCACGTTAGGAAATTTTTCTAAAGTGTCTCTGGAGTTTGAGGAAATAAATAAATTAATGGATCACCAGTATATATCTGCTCAGGGTTTCCACCATTCCCTGGATGCAGCCATTGTGTGAACTCTTCTGCAACAGGATGGGAACAGAGACATCCCTGGGGGATTTATCCTGACCCCGCCGCTGCTCTGCCTGACCCACCTTTGACCGGTGAAGAGATTCTGGCAGCCAGTGCTTGAAAAACAGCCTTTTATGTTCTTACTTTCCTCCTCTTCTAATAATTTGCAGTCACAACCGTACTATTTGATCCAGGCAGCCAAAAAATGTCCAGCTTCATTATTCTGACTGTTTGCAGCTGCACAGAGCAGAAGACCAAGCATACACACAAGCTCTCAGACCTCCAGGCAAGGCACAACACTTGGTATTTAAGAACTCAGGGCCTTAAGATGTTTCCTACCATTTGCAAACCTTTTTTTTTATTTTGTGTGCAGTTTCTGTGTCATTTCTTGCTGAACCTCACCTCCTGAAGGTTTTTGTTATGTAAGATTTTGTCACAAGAAGTCTATGTAAGGATAGGGAATTAAAATCATGTCTCCCAAATCCAGATCAGTACCACAACCTTTGGCTCATCTTCTTGCCTCGCTTGTCTAGCAAAGGGCACTGTACAAAGGTACACAAGCATACATTATACCCCAAGGTCAAGAATGTTGGATGAAAGGATGAATATATACAAGTCCATGTCCTAGAAATCTGCTCTGTACCCTCCATAGATTTGCAAATAGCACTACTTAGAAGCAGAAATTAAATCCACAGCCTTTCAGCAAAGCAGGAACAGCACATTGCTACTGCTGCTATTCTATGAACCTCAGAGGGTAACACATCCAACATCCCCGCCCACGCTGGGAGGGGTGTTAGCTCTCTGAATATCCCTGATTAACACAGCTTTATCCCAGCGTTTTGTGTCATCTACATACACGCTGCAACGAGGCTGGTGTAGGTTAATAATATCTCCTACCACCATGGCAGCGGTTTCAATCATCACTGATTCAAGTGGGGCTGCAGCCAGGCAGAGCTGCCAAAGTGCACGGGGACCTGCAGGAACCCCTGCGGTTTGTGCCACCCCCAGGCCGGGAAACAGATCCTGCCTGGCACCTCACAGCCTCTCTGGGGGTGCATCAGTGCCCCACAGAGCCCAGCAGGTTTTTGGCAGTCTGGGAATCTGTTGACATCCCTTAAATACTTCTGTAACCCCCAGGTGCAGAGGGAATCCTGTGAGGTTGAATCCACGCTTCCCCATCTTGCCCAAAAATAAAGGGTGTGCTGGATAATCATTCCTCTTTGAACAAAGGCTGAAATAGTAAGTATTATACAGGTTGGTTGGTTGGCAGTAGTGTGAGTGCCACTTGTTCTTTTTTAAGCACACACTTTCCTCTCCCTTCCAGGACACCAGCCTCGTTCTTAAAAAAACACATCCTTGCTCTACAAGAGAAGAAATGCTTGAAATGCAGAGAAAACCCAGGCTCCTTCTTCATGCAGGGGAAATCCTTCATCAGAGGTAAAGCCATAGGATGCTAATCTGAATCACCAACTTGGGTTTTAAAAATAGTTGCCCAGCAGGATGACAGCTGCATAGCAGCTCCGTGTTCTCCTCCCTCAGCAGAGCCTGGTGCCTGTGGGCTCCTCTGCTGAAGCCTCCCTCCAGCTCCACTCCAAAGGGTTTATAAATAGATACTGCCATCGAAATATCCTTCTTTCAGGAGCTTTGGATGTCTCTTATTGAGTAGGAATAGCGAGAATTAATTAATTGCTGTGGGGGGGAGGTGTGCTGTGTCTGTGGCAGGGTTGGTGCAGTGAGTGCTCAGCCTGGAGAGCGAGCACCTGCAACACGCAGGTGAACCCGCCCGGACCAGGCGCCTCGGGGATCTTGCTCTTTTGGGTGGGGAGAGCTTTTGGGTTTTGTGGTTGTTTTTAACAACTTTCCTTTGTGGTTCTTATACAGAAACATCATCTCCCTCTCCTCATATCAGAAACCAGCTGTGCTGCTGGGAGGGTCATCACAGCACGTGACCCTTGTGCTTCCAAGATGGGTGAGAACGGCGTGCTGTGTGGACAAGGTGAGCAAAGTTGATGTCCCTACTGTGACTTTGCCAGCTGATGGCTTTCTGCATTGTTGTGAGGGCAGGGCAAACCCTGTGAAGGACACAGAGTAAAGGGCTGAGAGGAGAGCAGAGGAAAGTCAGAGATTAAAAAGGCTCATGAGATGCCTACAGCTCCTGGTCTCCCTCTCAAAAGTTGCAACACAGGGTTTTTGAAAGACCCTCCCCACCAGGATTGCCTATGCTCGCACAAAGAGAAATGAGAAGCAAAGAGAAACCTTTCACAAAGCAGTTCTGGTAGTCCTGAGGGAACTGATGGAGTTTTCAAAAGGCCTTGGCCTCTGTCTGATTCTACAAGCGATGGGTGTTCACCACTGACTCTGGCAGGAGTGAAAGTGCAGAAAGTCTCTGAGCCCCTCTGCACAGCCTCAGTGTGCCTGTCTTCAGTGGCCTGCAGTGATTTCCCCCCTTGCTGACAGCAGTGGGGTGCACTTTCCAAAACATTATCCCTTCCCCGTGCTATATCACACTCCATTATATTGGAAGCAAGCTCTACATTCCTCTCTGATACTGGATCAAGAAGTTCTCCTGCCTGCAGGAGAGCACAAATACCCTGTTTTATACCACTGCTACTCTTCCCACCTGCCTGCTCTGAAAATCACTTCCATTCTGGGCACTGTGTGCTAGAGAATATCTTTTTTATTTCAGCATGTTATTGAGCATCTTTTTGTGAGTGTGCCACCTTTAGAACCTTTCCTGCAGCATTAGCTGATGGCTTCTCCCTGCAGCACTCCCCATGCCTAGTGCTGGCATTTGGTGTCAGCAGGAACGAAAGAGAACAAAACAAACCGAAAACATATTTGCTTTTCGAGGTGGCTGCAGTGAGAGTGTGGCACAACATATGGCCCTGGGGAGGAGCATTTGTTCACTTTGCCCAAGTCTGAGGGTTGTGACTGCGATCACAGTTCAATGTGATGGTCATCAGAGTGCTGTCACAGCTGCTATCCACCTTCTTTTGCTCTACAGTCTGCTGTGCAAGCTGAGAGGCCAGGGCTGGCACTCCATGGACACTCTATGGAGCTGCCTCTTGCTGACACTATTGCCCTGAGAAATGTCAGTCTCCAGGCACAGGGCTGGGCAGAGAAAGCAGAGCATGTGCCTCCCTGGCTTGCATGGGAGCCTGGGGACCCTCAGCCTGGAACAGAACTCTGCATGGCTCCTAACATAGCATATGGAATGATTTCTGCTGAGCTGCTTCAAAAAGTCTGGCTTGAGGAATACAGGGAAATCAGCTATACTGAGACCTGCAATTGTACTTGTGCTCTGTGTTTGAGAATGGGCTTCTCCCTTCTCAAGTTGATGTGAACCACAGTGTTCCCAACACTGCAGTGTCCAGGTTTCTCAACTCTTCCTGCTCCAGGGCATGTTCAGGACATCCCATCCCATGTCATGGGAATATTTTCTACTGGGTTTGTTTGGCCAAGGATCAGGAGTGAAAGCTCAGTCCAGAGACGACAGCTTCTAGTTCAAGAGAGAGCACACTGGTGTTTTGTGCCGCTGTGAGCGGTTCAGGCTGGCTTGCCTTGGAGGGCAGCGAGCAGCTGCGATTGATGTCTCTGAACAAAAGACATCAGTATCACTCAGAAAACTTGGGCTTCATTTAGCCTTGTTAAAACCACTCTCTGTTATGTTCTACTGCAATCATTTAAAACAAAGGAGTTCATCAACACTTGAATTCTCCAGGTCTTTACATCAGAGTGCCTGGGAATGGGAATAAGCCAATGTTTTTTTGTTTAAACACCAAAAGAGTGTCAGAAAAGATTAAGTGAATTTCTATAGAGGAAAGCTCTCACGGATGCAAGTGTCAGCAGGGCTGATGCTGTTTGCCAGTATAACAAATGAACAGTGGCACCTACCCATGCCCTGAACTTGCCATAGTCAAAGCTGAGCTGCTGCAGCAATGATGGAGTATTCTCCTGTGCCACCATACAGCAGGTGTAAAACAAGCAGAGAGAAAAGAGAGATGATTCCAGGGTAAAAAGTGGGCTGGTGCAGGCATAAGCATTACCTGTGTTTTGACTATTCAACTGCAGCATGAGAGGATTCTCTGAGATTGCATTAACTGGGGGATTATTAGTAAGGGTGACAACTATCAAAAAGCTTGGACCGAGCAGTCAGTGGACCAGGGAAACTTCTACAGCCCAGTCTGAGATGTCCATACCAGCAAAGTACCAACACACAGCACACCAAAAGCAGAGATGACTTGAGTTTCTCTGCTGAACAAACAGCTTTCCTTCAGCTACCACAAAATGCAGACACCACCACTCATGCTTGTCCTGAATACTCTGTGCCACTATGACCTTCTTAATTAAAAAAAAAAAAAATAAGGGAACTGGAAAAGACCAAGACAGGCTGCAGGGATAATGAAAGGTGTGGATCAGCATGTGTGTAACTCCTTGCTGCAGCCTGGAATGGTGAAGCTGGGAAGGGCTGCTCCGTGCACACACTGGTTGTGCACTTTGAACAACTTAGCCATTGCTGCAGGCAGATCCTGCCTGCCTTTTAGCCTAAACTAAATGCAGCCACTCCTATGGTGTTACACCATATGGCAGTGACAAATACTTCTGTCCCTTACTGACACAAGGGACTTTTCTGATCTTCATGCGAAGAGTGGCTGTACTTCAACCCAGCTCCCAGTTTCTGGGGGCCAGATGCTAAAAAGCACCAAACTGAAAAGAGTTTTAGGCACCCAAACACCTCTTGTCGAGTTGTTTCCATGTGCTGCTAAAAGCCCCGTCACATTCAGGTTCAATGTGAGGGCTGCAGCACCTCCAGCCTAGTGGTGCCACTGGAGCAGAGCTGAGGCATTTTTTAAAGCTTGTTGTGTTATATTCCACTCAGAGAACAAAATGGGGGATTTTTGATTTTAATTTGTCACTTTACATGCAAATTAAATGTTGTATATTTTCACAAGTGAATTCAGCCAGTATTTATAATAACGGAAATCTGCTGCTTGGATTGCTAAACGAAAATTCCCCTTGTTGCTTGTGCTTCCCTGCATGAGCTGTTTCATTTCAGCTTTTCTGTGTTCTCTCTTTGAGAATGCCTAAAAGACTTTGTGGGGGCAAAGAAGGACTGAGAAAAAAAAGCCTAGAAATAATTGTTAGGATTACTCAGCAGGATGGCTGGACGACATTTTGTCCCTGTTTTTTGTGGGAAGGAGTATTGCAGTGCTTAAAATTAAGCACATGCTTAAATGTTTTGTTGATCTGAAGCCAGAATACTCAAAACTGCAACCAATTAGTCCCTCCCGACCTGGTCCAAAGCCTGTGAAAGTGGTTACAAAACTTAATAATGCCTAAAATGTGCTTAAGTGCCCCAACCATCAGTCGAGTTCACTTGATGCAAACACGGCCCTTCCCCAGCGAGCAGACTGATTACATTGCATCCCCTGGAAACCAGGAGATGAAAAGTTAAGTATGTTGACATTTTCTTTCAAGAGCAAAGGAATTGGAAAAATAAAACAAGCTTCAGGAAATGATCCCTTTCAGGAATCTGGGAAGACAATACTCCCTCGCCGTTGCCGTGTCTCAGGCTGTCGTTACTGTTCTGTGGGCTGTGAGCCACTTGGAAAGCTCTGCACAGAGGCTGGCTGGGCTGTAACCTGCTATGCGTTACTTATTTTTTATTTTAATTTCAAGCAGTCTCTGAAACATTATAGAGCATATAGTGCTAGACACAGCAGAAGTAATTGAAGTGAGAGGGCCACATGCAGTCGGCAGTAAACCACCAAATGTAGGCAGCTCGGGAAAAAATGTCATTGATTCAGCATCAGTGGGGCTGGGAGGAGAGGAGGCGGGATTGAGATTATCAACAACAGATCATACTTGAAACACAGCAGCAAGACTACAGAATTTAAAGAAAAGCAGCCAAGGGATGTATTGCTGTAAAGCTCCAAGTGTCTCAAAGAGGGATGGGACCGTCAGCTCCTCAAGGTGGTTTCAAAGGAACAAGCCAAGCCTGAACAATCTGCTCTTCTCCTGGCTCTGCAAGGAACAACTGTGGTTGTGATTTCCCCCATAGGAAAAATGGAGTGCTTTCACACCATGTTAAAAATAGCAAAAATTAACTAAAGGAGGCAGAAAAAGAATCCCTGGCTGTTTGTTTTGAGGTGGATGTAAAGCAATGCAACTGCAGTTCAACTGAAAGCAAGGTTGGAGAGCTCATCTGAGGTGAGCCGGGAGGTCACTGTGTTCAGCTTGCTTGTCCAGTGCCTCCTCCAAGACTGACCCAGGGTGAAAATGACTTCAAAGCATCAACATCCCCCTGTCCCTGCACACCAATATGGGGTGTCTCCCCGACTCGTATGAAATGGCATCAACCCTTCCGAAAGGAATTGGCTACAGCAAAGGTTAATGAGCATTTCTACCTTTAAATAGTTTATGAAGGTATTTGATGTCTTCTAACAAGGCAGATATTGGAACTTGCTGTTCTTTCCACTGACTTGCATATCATTGAACTTTCTTCTTGAAATGATTATCCCCAGGCAACCTACAAATCTCACTTTCTCTGGCTCAGAAATGCTGGACAATGTAATGAACTCTTGCAAGGGCCGACAGTGGACGGGGTCACCTCTTATGAGCTGGCAGCACCTGTGCTTTGGCTGTGCACTCAGACCTGCACAGCTTTAGAGAGTCATCTCCGAGAGTCAAAGAAACAGACACCTTAAGGCACAGTTTGTAATTAAAGAGCGTGCATTAGTTCAAGGATATCACTCTGTGACAGCTTTAAATGCTAAATATAATGGGCCTTGTAGCCATCTGGGGTAAAACATCACACCCCAGAATTTAATTCAAACTTTCCTGCTACAAAAGTATCTGCAGGGCAATTCTCTCCCCATCACTTCACTTGCACTGAGTTTCTACAGGTCTATCAAAGACCAGGAACAGAGAAGTTTAAAGCTCCAAGTGTCCAGAGCAGCCAAAGCTTTCATCAGAGCCCCAAGTCACAGCACACAAGGGCTTGAGAATTTTACACTGAAGGGTTTTGATGGTTGCAAGAGTCTGTAAGGTCCTGTGTGAAAGTAAACTAAAGATCCACATCTATGAAGTCTCCCCCACCTTCAGGTTGACATCAAGTTTGAATGTGTGGGCATGTCTGGGAGCAGGGACAGTCGTCGTGATCTTGGACAGGGAATGCACTGTCTGATAGGCAAACAGTTTAGGGGCTTGGATGTGTTTGTTTTTTGCTTCCAGCCACTGAATATCTTCATGTTTGTTTTTTTGTGGTTTTTTTTGTTTGTTTGTTGGTTTGGGTTTTGTTTGTTTTTGTTTGTTTGTTTTTGGTTTTGTGGGTTTTTGTTTGTTTTTGTTTTTGTTTTTTTGGCAGATAGAAAAGCTGTTCATCTCCACGTATCTGGAGACTAGCTTGTCAGCAAGTCACTTTTCACTGCAGTAAACCTTGCTTGCATTTCATTGCACTGAAGGACCTCTTATGAGAGCTCCTGACCAGAGCTGTTTCACAACTCCTTGAACTCCACACTCGAGCAAGGTTTGCCCTCGGAATTTTGAACTGCTAGGTCCAAGACCTAAGCTACCTGCATACTTAACCATTTTCCTTGAGGTTAGAAGAAAATCACCAGTAATAAGTACCATGGGTCAGAAGAAATGGCCAATGTTTTTATCCATTTTTCTATTTAGAATTGGTCACAATTACAGAAGGTGGTTAAAACAGATAACTATAGTTCCAGATAAAAAACAGACTACAGACTCAGTCTTTTTCCCTTAATTCCTTCAAAGAGGAACAAAAAACAAGCAGGGAAAAGGAATAAAAAATCCGTGTAACATCAGTGAAGCCTCTAAGGACTGACCTGAGTGAGATGGAGGCAATGGCAAGATTCAAGGATAAAACTGGTACTCCTGCTGCCCACGCTCACAGAAATATGATGAGTTCAGTTTACTCTCAGTGCTTCCCAGGAGTTTGGTAGATCACCAGGGAGCTATCCCCGCTGTGTGCAGCTGCTGCAGACCCGTCCCAAGCCTGGTGTGCCCCACATCCTCACCCTGACACTGAGGAAGGAGCAGTGCTACAGAGCTCCTCTCCCTGCTCCTGGCAATGCTTCAGCAGATCCAGCAGAGCTAACATGGAAAGATGTTTGTCCACACTATCATTTTTAATGGGTCCAAAAAGAAAAAGCACAGACAGTTCTTAAACCCCAGACAGCGAACTCAAATATAAATCTCCCCAGGCAAACCAGAGTGAAGTCATGATACACTTTACAAGCTGTAAACACTGATTTTATTAGCCATTTATGGGCCACTTTCCACAACACAGCTTTAATATTAAACAATAAAGCTCACAACACACAAAGGAAAACAGACTCTCTCATTTACTCCTGAATTGCAACTGTGGCATCCCCTGATCGCATGAACTCAGCAAAAAAGGTCATTCAGTTTAGGCTGCATATTTTTCGTTCTTGATGCCCCACACCATGCAGACTGTGCAGTGACATAACAAAAAATTTGGCAGCCACTGGAAGCTGTAGTGATGAACATTCAGTAAGCACTGAGCAGCCCTGTACCCACATCAGTATGCACACAGACTTCAAGAAAACTTGTTCTTGTGCTTATGGGTATTTATCATTTATAATCTGATACATCAGATGTCTCATGTAAGATAAGGTCTGACTGTACAGGGGACAGCATGTAAAATGCATGAGTTTGTATGCAAAACAAGAGTAATTTCTTATTTGAGGCTACAGTCAGAACAGCAAAGGGAAGTACTGCTAATGCTCACTATAAATGGAAAACAGGCTCAGGGGGTGAAGTGATTAGCCCAAGACTACACAAGAAACAGAAGGAGAACAAACACTAGCATGTCACCCTCCCAAAATCACTGCAAAATATGTGCTGTCCCTCAGCAGAGCTGATGCAAAGGTCCCTTTGTGCCTCTAAAGGATTTTGACACTTGGCTGGTGTGGGTAATGGTGGACCTGGTCCTGTGCCCCCCCAGCCACGACTGCCCAGGCTTTCTGGTCCAAGGAAGAGGATTTGTAATCCCACAGCACCAGCATGTCCTGCTTTATCCCTTCACAGGCCCTAGTTTGCTCAAGCTTGGCTTCAGGAAGGCCAGAGAAAATCCAGCTGTTCCATTTCTTTTTTCAGCTGGCAACCACAAAGATGTCCATCCATTTGGCCACTCTTCCAACTCAAACCATGCCAGGCTGGTGAACAAGGCTTGTAAAAAAGTCTTAAACCAGATGGACCAAGTCTCCCTGCATCTGGTATTTGCTAGAGATGGCTCAGACAACCAAAATAGAGGGTCAGAGATTCCCTTGGTGATGTAAAACCAGGCTCCCAAAAGAGCTTACCCATCACGCTGCTATGCACAGATATGCATTAGAAATATCCCAAAATCAGGCCTGGCTCATCCAGCTGAAGGGGAAAACAGAATTAGCACGGTGAAGCTTTGATCTGTGCAATTGCACTAAAGGGACACTCTCCATGGGGTCCTTTAATCTGACAGAGGGCAGGGTTTGATGGGATATTAGGAAGGAATCCTTCCCTCTGAGGGTGGGGAGGCCCTGGCACAGGCTGCCCAGAGAGCAACCTGGGCTGGTGGAAGGTGTCCCTGCCCATGGCAGGGAGTGGAACGAGATGATCTTTAAGGTCCCTTCCAACCCAAATCATTCTGGGATCTCTGGAAACCAGAGTGCCCAGTGTTTTGTAAACTAATTTGAGGTACTTTAACAAAAGATGTTCTAACCAATTAAAGCAAATGCAACCTTAATGAGAGAAGACAAGCTTTCACAGACTGTTGATCTAAGTCTTCCCGGACAGGGCAGGGAGTGTGATGCTGTACATGGACCACCAGCAGAGTCTGGTGAGCTCTGTGAGCAGAGCACACACACAGAGCAGTGCCAAAGCTCTGTCAAGAGCAGAGTTTTGTCTATTGGCTCATTTAATATGATTATTCACTAAATCACGTCAATACTAATTAATATGGAGAATGCCAATGATTTTGTAAGGAGTACTGCAAAATATTCTACTAAAATCCAAATGGCTCTGGAAGGGAAAACAGAAGCTCAGCAAAGCCCCAGCTTCCCTGTGGTGACACTGGCACACTCAGCAAGTACTCACGTACCAGTCTGCATGTGCTGTAGAAGTGGCAGCCAAGGCAGATGTAATTACAGCACATATTCCTGAACAACTCTGCTGTGAAAAGTGCCTTTTGCCCAGGATGCCTCTAAAACCTTCTTACTTTCTGCTCAGCTGGCTGTGTCCAGGTTGAGTTACCCACCTCACAAGGAAAACTCTTCAATGGCTCAGTGCATGTTTACCTCCAGCACTCTGCAGATACCATGCCTCATCCAAGGGCAGACACCTGGCACAAGCCCATCCATCCCTTGCAGTTAAAAGGAGATGTGGGCTCTGCCAATGTGCTGCAAATACACCCACCATACTCACAGCAGTCATGTCTCCCCAGCCCCCCAAAATAACCACTCCAGAATATTCACTCCAACGCGTTCATCGTAGTGGTTTCAGCTGGATTTCTGGCCACGATGAAGCCTCAGTGTCCTTGTGAGCACGAGCTGGTGGCACCGGGCACGGCGTGTCCGAGCGGTGTCTGAGCTGTGATCGCCCCCCAGGAGGTTCGTGTTGTCTTTGATGGCCAGAGAGCAGAGCCTGCTGTTGTCTCAGCAGAGGGAGTGTGGAAACCAGCTTGTTCTGCATGGAGTAAACAACTACTGACACTGTCACAGAAAGGGCTTTTGGACTGTGTCTGGCTATAAGAATAATAGAGTGAATAGTTGTGGGGTTTTTTTTTCTCTTGAGCTCTCAAAATTTTTAGTAAATGCTGGTTACTAGAAGGGCCCGAAAAATACAGGGGAAAAAAATATGGAGTATGCAATTAAAACTGTGCCATTCTTAAATGTAGCCATGTCTCAGTTTAATGAGACTGAAGGGTTTTGCTAAGGAGGATAAGTTATGAGGAAGACCAAACTCCTCTCTCTAAGCAATTGTAAATCTGAAATTAAGAGGCTCCAACTGAGGAAGTGTGGAGAAAGAAAAAATAACAGCCCTTTATTAAAGTATATATGTGCATTGGCAGAACAACAAAAGAACACAAAAACAACTGAACAATATTCCTGTACCCAAAAATCCCCTTCAAAAAGTCGCTCTTTCATAAGGATGCAGGTAAAAGAAAATAAAATTCCACTTGTTTTTTTTAGAACAAGCCGCAAATCAGTGTCTAGGGAAAGAGGAAACTTGCTATTTAAAGACAAACTGTTCCTACTCAGTTAAGCCTAGGATCTTGAAGCAGCACTTGTCAATAAGAGAATAAGGATTATTACCATTGAAAATATAAACAAATTTTAATTACAATTGATATTTTTGAGACTGGTGCTGAGTATTGTCATCAGATAGAAAACTGCTGTCATCCCTCTCCCTGAGGGACATGAACACTCAGTGGGAGTGACTCTTAAGTGTAAACCAGGCTCCAGCCTGCTTTGTTACTGGTCTTGCAGTTGGGAAGGAAACCTGTCATATTTAGATAACAATCCCCTGTTGACTGATTCAGTCCTGCTCCTCCACTCCCTCCCCCAGCCCTGGCAGCAGGACCCTCTGCAGGGCAGGGCCTTTGCCCTCCAGAGATGGCATTGCCAGGGGCTGGATGTGCCACATGGGGAAGGGCCCTGAGAGAGGGGACGTGGAGCCACAGCCAAGGGAAGGGACATCACAGTGCAGCAGCCCAGCTCTGCCACTCCTGCCCTGCCAGAACTGCAGGCTGACACGACCAGGGCTTCCCCTTCCCATGGAGACATGAAGTTCACTCTCTGCATTTCATGACAAGTTTTTAGTGAGGAACAAGAAGCAGCTGTAACTTTTAAAGCATCAGATCTGCTTTCTAGCATGGTGCCTTCTGGGCACCTGCCTTCCAGGGCAAACACTGACTTCTCCATGGACTGACAGGCCAGTGGCCCACTTTTGCCTTCTGAGGACACCTGCTCAGTCCAGATGTTCAGACTTAGGCCCTACCAGGACCCTCAGCCAGCACTTCCCACTGCTCAGAGCAAACCTCCCAACTCACACAGCCCTCACAGAAAACCAAACCCTGAGTTTTCTGAGTTTGAGCAACCAACAGCAGGCAACCAAAGTTTTGCAAAGGAAGCTGCAGCTTCAGAGACAGAGCTGGTAACAGCTCCCTCACAGCAGGGTGTGATGGCCATTCTGACCCCCAGCACTCACATGCGTGGAGAGCAAAGGCAGCTATGCAGGAAGAGGCAGCACAAAGTGCAGTGTGAAAACACATTTCAGCATCTGAACTAAGGACTGATTCTAGTCCTCTCCTTCCCTGCTCTGTCCAGCTCCCTGCAAGTTTGGAAGAGGGTAATGCTGAGGAAAAAGGGATCCCAGCCCAGTGTTTTGCAAACAGTGCTGGAATTTCTGTGAGCTGACCAACAGAACTATGCATTGAGACAGAGGCTGGGAAATACCAAATTTCTTCTCCAAACAGGAGAGGGGGATGGAGGAGAAATTTCTTATTTAACAGTAGGAGGAAGTGAAAAAAAGCAGCACCATCTCCCTTCCTTCTAAAACCATCACAAAAGAAGTAAGGGGCTTTGATATTGATAATAGACTAAAAGAAGTATGTGCTTTGGTGAGCTCATCCTTCTGACCCACAGACAGCCCTTTCTCTGGGCAGTGTTCCAGATCTAACCCAAAGTAATCGTCAGTTCTTTGTGACTTTGACTAGAAATCACAGGACTGAGAGAGGAATCTGCTTGGGCTTTGATGTAGAGATTTTGGAAGTGTCTATGGCTCCCCATCTCAGAACACACTCATTTGATGTATTGTTGAGTAAAGGTATTTGTTTTCTTCTCAGAGAACATGCATGTAGCTTTGTAGATCTATTTCCTGACTGCCTTTAAGACTGATAGTACAAGGGTTGTTTCTGAGGCATCAGTTTATCTGATACAGGGAACAAGGCTGGAGACAAATGTAGAGACCTCCAGAGTGTTGGCATTACATGTCACTTTGAGGTCCCCTCTGGTTCCCTCCAGGTACACTTGACAGAAAGCAGGTTCCCTTCATACAAACTATCCTGCAATGTCAATTTTATCTAGCACATCAAGGGGTTGAGGAGACAGCCTCTCCTGGATCAGGAACATGTACTGGCAGCAGCAGGAAAGGCATGTCTCCCTACAGGACCCATGCACTGTCTGTCAGTACAGGCTGATCCATCCCCATGTTGGGATGGCCTCGTTCCCATTGCCAGTATCCCAGCACATTCCAATCTAGCCATTACCCCATGAGCCTGATCATTTTTCTGCCAGCATTCAACTGGGATAGGTTTTTCTCAGCCTCTGCCAGGCTCCCCCTTTGCTGTGTGAGGAAAGAGCCACACTTGACTTTTCTTCCATAACTTCGGGAAGCTGAACCTCTCTAAAGCTGCTTTGGGACGCTGCCATCAGCTCTTAGGAGTGTGAAGGCATGGTGGCTGAGCAGCACGTGACACTGCAGCACAGCCATACCACTGTCAGTGGCAGCTGGAAGGGCCTCTCCACACCATCCCTGCATGTCTAAATGTGCCAGAGAGACACCAGGAGCTTCTCCAGTGACCTCTAATGACTCTGCACCCAATGCCTCGGGGAAAACAAAGCTTGGGGCATTTATCTGGAGCAGTGAAGGGTGCCAACACACCTGGCCAGGTCCTGGGGTAATCAGCACACCTTCAGTGCTGGTCTCTGTTGCTGGGGCTCTCACCTAATCCTTTTGCACAGGATTCCTGTGAGGATATAATTCCCTGAGTCAGCCCTTTATCTCTTTTGAATTATCCTAGCAAGCCTGTAATCTTTTACAATTTTTTTTTTTTTTATTTCCGAGGATTCATTTTACTAAGTTCCTCCTCACCCCCAGAGCTCCCATTAGCTGGTGTAAGATTTTGCTGGAGTTTTCTGGTTGGTGTTCCCATGAAGTTTTAGAAATGCCCTTCTCTCTTCTGTAGCATTTTGGTATGTGTACCACACATCTCTATCATGTAAGAACAAGATATAAATGAGCATCAAAGAATGATATATAAATGAGGAGGCCAAGTTATTTCACAAATG
>JAYRBT010000051.1:8677797-8711672 GCA_036023395.1 Myiotriccus ornatus | reverse complement strand
AAATGAGGAGGCCAAGTTATTTCACAAATGCTGTTTAGCAGTTTAACCACGCAGGTATGTTTATAGTTACATCCATTACACAAAAGGAAACAGGCCCTGGGAAAGAGAGATACCCCCTTATTGCAAAGGCAGCTTGTGGCTGTCACTCAGAACTGACATCAAAGTGCCCTTTTCCAGGAAATGATACAGTCACCCCTGTCCCGGATTTGAACAATTCCTGTTTGTAGCAGACTGGGGCTGCCCTACCCAAACCAATCAGCCAGGCCTTGCCAGGAGATAAGCATCTCTCACAAAGGTACAAAGACAGTAGAGCATGTTTAACATCTTGCTGGATCAGCCTCATAATGTGTTTAAAACAATGGAAGAGGAAAGCATGTGTTCCTTTCAGCACAATCTGTGCCTTGTAATCAAGTATAAATGCTCACAACCCACTTGGATCCTAATGAGGAGAATGACATAAATGGCAGAATGTTCTGCTCTTTCTACAGGTTTACAAAAATGAAATTAAACATAGGCTTTCTATTACAAAACAATAGGCAAATTGAAGACCAATTATGCAAACCCATCAGAGAACCTGGTGAACTGTGGAGAATTTTGCATTTCTGAGGCGGAACGACTTTTTAGATGAAAAAAAAACCTCTCCTCCAAGAAATTGAGAACATCTGTGCCATCAAAGAAAGAATGCAGTGAATAATTGGACAATCATAGACAGGCAGCCATTTGAATATGAAGCCATTTGTAATGTGGCAGTGGAAGGGAAAGTGCAGAATGCCAGCGCTGCCTGGCTGTCACTCGCCTGTGCTGTTCCCTTTGTGCCTCTTATGGCATGTTGTCTGCTCTCTTCACAGGAGTCTGGGGGTTGGCAGCGAGGTCTCTGGGGTTATCTGCTTTCATTATTCTGCACATCAGACACGTAATGAAAAAGGAGCAGGCAGAGAGGTTCTTGAGCATTTACTTCCTCCAGCATCTGAGTTTAGGTACACCTTTAACCTCCCCCTGACAGACAGCCCAACCTGCAGCCTCCCCCAGACAGCTGACACATGACACACCCCAAATATTCTCTCTCTGTCAGCGGACAAACTTTTGTGATCCCTTGCCTCGAGCAATATTATCATCCTTGTTTCCAGCAGGCAAATCCCACACGGATACTCCTGAAAGGGAGACACTAAACCACCTCACAGCCTGCAGCCCTGCAGACTAGTGACCACTCTGCAGAAGTGACCCACAGAAAACCCTTCCTTGCTCCAGCTGATGGCATCGAACTGCTCTGGAATGTGGGCACAGGGCCCGGGAGACCTGAGCAACACAAGGCCATGGCTCACCTCCCACTCCAGCATCCAAAATTATTTGTCCCCAGGAAGAGGAGAGCGAGTGGGGTGTATCCCGTTCCCAGGAACACACAGCTCTGCAGCAGCCCCACGCTGCTCCTCAGCACGACCTCTCCCGCACACAAACGGCGCTGCCACGCGCTGCGGAATTACAGCCTGAGCGCGAAAGCTTCAGGATATCGGCCAGCACAAAAAAGGGGAAATAAAAAAGTGATCAGCTTAGTTGTGATTTCATGGCTAGTTGCACAGATATTCATGTGTTACTTTGCACAGTCAGTCTAATAACCAGCTTTCAGAAGGACAGACAGCATAATGAATGGGTTGTAAAACACGCTCATAAAAACATTATAGCATGTCTCAGAGCATTTGTTAGCTGTTTATGATTAACTGGGTCCCCTGTTTTGCATTTTCTTATAATTTGCACATTTCCTATGAAAAATAGGCATTCAATGTGCATGCAATTTATTTTAATTTCCCTCCCCCCTCACAAGATGATAAAACTTTTACAGCCATGCAAGAATGGCAATATTGTAGTCACGAGGTTCATTATACAGTAATTAATACATGTTAATATCCTGTAAATATTATGTTATAACGGCTTTAAGTAAATATATACTGTACATTAGCAGTACCTATTAAGTCAGCACCACTTAAAATGAAATGTGACTAATTAATCTGTTTAAAAAGCTTAATGTCAACTTGGATATTCTTTAAAAATTACAGTACAGTGTTGCAAGCCTGAGCAGTGAGTCAGTCAGCATTTAATTATGGAACTTTGACATTAATGGTTACTTTCCTGGTTTATTTAACTGGATTGGACACATGGGCCAGCACTGAAGGAATGAGAAGGGTAGAAGGAAGGTTTCATTGTTATGAGAAGCTAAAATCCCAAATAATACATCTCATTAGCGGTACTTTGAGTGGCTGCAAACTTGCCCATGGATTGTTCCAACAGCATTCCCTTGCAAGGGGGGGCAGTGGGCCCCAGTCCCCTGCTCCAGGAGGACAATGCAGCCCCGGTAACGCTGCCTTCAGAAGGAACTGGGGGGACTCCACTGCGGGTTTGTCCATTTGAGGCATTATATCACTTTATTAAGGGATGGTGCCTGGCTCAGCCATGCAGCAACAGCAGCACAGGCTTTGTTCTCTGCTCAGCCAGAGCCTTAGACACTGCCTTTGTCCTGCACAGTGTTTTCCTACTCCTCATGAAAGGCACCCCCTTTTAACAATTTCAGTCACTCTCCACTGTCCTAAATATACAAAGGAAAAAAAAATCCCCCAGTTCCTTCTGCCATGAAGCACAAATGCAAGAGAAGATGGCACATGCTGAATGAGGGGCTCAGGAAAGGTCAGCTTTTCTTTCACCTATGCACTCAGGAAGAATATATGACAGAAGGCAAAATCTTTTCCAGTGTGCCTTATAGGTATTCATTTTCTGTACAAGTCTTCATCTTAGTATACATGTGTCTAAAGAATGCCTATCAGATCAGATAGAAGCAAACTTGCTCGTTTACTGTTGGTTTTGTGGAGGTTCCCATCTCCAGCTTTAGAGATGCCAAAAGAAATAAAAATAAATAAAATGCAGCTCTGTGAATTGCAGCCTCAGTCTTGCCCAAGAGGTGGGGTGCAGGCATTTCAGAGACACCCACTAATTCTGAAGCAGGGCAGGAACTCAGACCCAGCTCTCCCCTTACCAACATTCATAGCCCAAAACAGATTACTTTTCTCCAAAGGTAACTTCAGCAAAGCATAATTAGGCAAACAGAGTTCCGTCACAAAGGCAGTTTGAGAAGCTTGTCTTCTGTTAGCAGAAGTTATTAAAAAGTCCTTCTCTTAGATAGTCAGACATTGCCAGGACCACAGATGCAAGAGGTCTTGGACTCTCCACTTTTCCATGGTCAGTTCCTTCAGATTTTACCATCACACCCAGCCTGAACAAGCTCTCCTTGCAAGCTCTCCAAGCTCCCTGCTGCTGGAGATTACAGTTGGGTAAAGCATTTTATGGGGTAAGTACATGAAGGTGATGGCTGGACCTGACATCCTCCCAGGGTGCTCAGGGAAGCAACAGCCAAGACAGAAATACAAATGCTGAGAGGCATTTCAGGATGATGGGAAAAAATGACAAGAGCTCAAGAAAGGCCAAAAGTGTCTGTGTAAACAAAGAACTTTGGTCTAGAGGCTGTGGTCTGGCTAAGCAATGCTGAACCAGACAAGAAAGTGAGGTTTCAGATATATTTTCCTTCCCTTACCCCTGAGGCCAGCAGCCACTGCCTGGTCTTTAGAAAATCAGGGCAATGGGAAACTATCCCAACTTATTTCTATATGATAGAGCCCAAAGTGCCATTTGGACAGCTGGATATTATCTGGCTGTACTACCTTCTGGGCAAACCCTTTCCCCAGGCAGTTACCCATCAAAAGAGATCACTTGGGGTGTGAAGCAGAGTCTCTGGCTTTCTGGCTGCTCTGCAGGGAGCAAGTGGCTGGGACAGCTCCAGAACCAGAGTCCTCTGTGTTATAGAAGCCCCTGAAATCTTGTATTTTATCTAATGCTTCAGCACTGGCTTTAGAAACAGGGAGAACAGCAGCATTCCATGGCATGCTGCAAATGCAAGAGCATGGATAACCAGAGCACCAAAGAGGCAGAGGTAGTGGCTGGGGTGGATTTGCATCCACAATGGGATCTCCCATAGCTTTCTTCAAAGGTAAATCACTTAACAACCCTGTGCCTCAGTCTCCCTACTGCTAAATCACTATTCACATTTGGTTACCTCCTAAGTTGTTGCTGGGCTTATCTAATTAACATTCACAATACATCCAGAGATAAAGCAGTTTTATAAGTGCATTGTATGTCTTGTAATCTCTTGATGTTCCCATGCAAAAGAGACATCACAGAGCATGGGAATACCCTGGGCAAGCTCTGAGTCTGCTTTTCACTTCCAAGAGCTCCTTTCTCACTGGCCCTTGGCCTCTCATGCGTGGGAGTGATGTGCAGCCTCCCTCCCCACTGTCAGCTTCCAGAAGCCATGAAAACCTGTTGTTATGACCAGAGAGAAGTAACCAGCACTATTATTTGGATCATTTGCTGAGGTTTGTAACCGAGAATTAATTGAGTCCCAACACTGCCTATTTCACATATATCTGGTAGCAGACAAGAGCCCTTTTAGCAACAGAAGCAAACAGAGCTACAATCAAGCAGCTCAAGGCACAAACCTCTAATAGTTCAGTAATCAGTAATAATCAACCCTTCTCTTTATGCTCAGGGAAATCTAATAGAACCCAGCTACTCTACAATGAATACATTTTCATTTATAAGACTAAATGCAAGCATACGTTATCTACTTAATTAAAACCTAAATTCTCTAACTAACCATTTGTTGTTTCTCCTGGGTGCACGTTACATACATTACTGGTGTTTTCCTGAAATCCATTGCTAATGGATTAAAACAACTTGATGAAATGTTTCATTTGGTGCATGAGGTTATGAAAGAGCACAAAATGCTCTGATGCTGTGCATGTAGGGAACTCCTCTCCACCATTATCCCAGAGCAGCAGCTCCCATTTCTCTGTGTAGGAATGCCAACCCTTCCTCCAGGTTCCTCTTGTCTTTGGGGATGGGGAAAATGTGACTCTCAAACCCCAGTGCCACTGCTCAGACTGGAAACTCATCTTCTTGGCATTTGGTCAGACAGATTTGACACTGACCCTGAGGAGACCTGAACCCTCTGAAGCACCAGCTGGGAGCCAGGCAAGACATGTCAGCACATCTCTAACAGCACCAACCACCCACCTTCAGGCAACAGAAATGTTCCCAAGTGTTCAGGCCCCCTGCAAGAGGGAGAGCCTTTGAGTATGGGAGTCCTCTCTGTAAATCTGCCAGACTTCAGGAAAAAAAGACAGTAGAAATTAATTACCTGCCATTGTTTAATTAGAAAGGAGGATTCCTATTACATATTGTTTTTGGTTGTTTCTTTTTCTCTGACTCAACTCTGTTCTTAAGATCTTGCTGAACAGGAAGGTGTGGTCAGTCTGAGTTGGTGGCACAGGGCCTCTGTGACTCCTGGTACCCATGTCTGTGCTCCCAGGGCCACAAGAGGCCCCTCAATGCTTAAGGACAAAATTTTCCCCAGAAAGCTCAAACATATCCTGTTCTTGTTGCAGTGGTGGTGAAACATTAATTTCCTTGCATTTTCATGGCTCTTTTTCCCAGGTGAGCATCCACCCTCTGAGGGGGCACAGCTGTCCCCTTCTCCAATAAAAGGCTGTGCTTTGTGTCCAAATTATGAACATCTTCAAAGGGTCACAGTCTTTACCAATGGGTGTAAACCTGGCTCATTCACTGGCTCTCAGGTTACATTTTCTTGTTCCCGTATTTCCCATGCACAGGGTAACACTACTGGCTATTTTGAATACCATGAAGAAAAGCATAGGAAAGCAGAGAGGAGTGGAGGCAAGGCATTACCAAACTGACTGATGGCTACTGCTCTTGAATGAAAGGAACCCCCTGACAGCCTCACATCATTACTGCAAATCACATTATTTAGAGAGATGCCACCAGGAATTCTGCTTTGCTTCCAGCAGACACAAAGTAAAAGGGCACCTTCTGCAAGCCATTCAGTCTATTCTCCATTATAATTAAAAACAATTTCTATCCTCAATAGGGTTTCATTCAGGTAACTCATTACCCCCAAGAGCCATTTGTGAAACTAAATTGAGAATGCAAATTAATGTCAGCTTTAACAATAATGCTTCTTTTTTAACTCCTTTCCACCTCTTTTGATAACTTCCAATTTTGGAAGCTTTCAGGTGCCCAAAGTAGAGTTGCCAAGCGACAAAGAGGTCTTTGTGCCCCTTTTATTAGATGATATTTTGTGCCTAATTGCTGCCATCCTGGCACATCAGGCAGTCCCAGTGCTACACCTTCAGTCAGAAACACAGAGCAATCAGAGCCCCAGCTGCTGCCCTGTGCCAGGGTTTTCTCCATCGGCTGAGACAGTGGAGTTACTTGCTGTGCTTACAGGTGGGAATTCCCTGCAATGTCTCTGCACACTTCTGCCACGACAAGCAATTGTTCTGGGTATCACTGTAAGCAGAGCTGGAACATCCATGTATCCTCTGCAAGAAAACACAAAGTCTCCAGCCATGGAGACTGCTCTGACTCCACCTGTACTTGCTTCCTGTCTAACTCACTATCTTCTTATTTTATCACGTCATTATATTATAATTTTTTGCCTGCACGTCTTTAACTCCTGGCTGTATATCCAGTCTGATGCAGCTCAAATCCAGCACAGCCAAAGGACACCTGCTATTCTTCACAAAGAACAGAGCAGCAAATACAAGAACTGCAAAGCTTTGCTTCTGTTGCCTGCTTAGACAATACGTGACCACAGCAGCAGCGTGGAGCGACACAAGTTTTTGGGTTTGGTTTAAAAGGGCAGGAGTGTGTGCACGGGGATGCTGCATTGATCAAACACGGCTTACCCACAAGCTCACATCAAAGGGGAGTAAGGGTCCTCTGTGCCTCCCATCAAACACACACAAAAGGCCAAACGGGTAAAACTGACCAAATAATTCATGCTAAAAACTGAAGTAAGCCAGTTACCCTGACCCCAGGGGATGGCTGGAACGCAGAGCCAATTGCTGCTGCTGGTCCCTGCTGGTGTCGTAACAAAAAGGCAAAGTTGTTATTTATGTCCTTTATTCCTGTAGCATTTGATGTCTGTAATGCAGTCCGCACACAGGAGTGTGATGAAGTGCTCTTACTTCCCTTTCACATACGAGGAAAGAGACATAGCCTCCTATTCTCAAAAGGTACTTGAGCACCTAATGCCCTTGGAAATCAGCTCTAGTGGAGCTCTGAAATACCTGGGAAAAACACATGCCCAAGGGGCTCATCCATACTTGCCAAGACTAGGAGCTGCACCCTGACAGCTCACCCAGAGCCCCGGATGGGGAGGATGAAGGGAGAGCAGCTCCTGAGGGCTGGGCTCTGCTGCTGTGGTCCCCCCAGGCACAGCTGGCCCTTCCCAGAGAGCCTGTCACTCCAGACAAGGATGCCCTGCCGAAGAAAAGCTGCATCTCAAGTACACAGAGCACCAGCATGCTCAGAGTCAGAGCACCAAGGCTGGGGGGTATGTTCTGGAGCTCCCTTTCTCCATGGCACAGGTTCAGTAGGGATCCAAGGGATCATTCCTGTTTCATAGCAAGTGGAGGTATTTTGAAGGTCCTCTGACTCCTGCGTGGGATCTCAGCTCTGCTCCTGATTTTTCAGTGGTCTTTAGCAAATTACTCTCCATCTTTCTGTGTCCCCATCTGGAAGGGTCAGTTACTGGTACAAGCCTCAGATCTGATGGGTTAACTTGTTACTAATTCCACAGTGTTTGACAAATCCAAAGTATCTTCTACTAATCAGCAGAAACTTAATAATTCTCATTATGAGTGCTTCCCACGTCCTTTCTGATAAAGCTCTCTGGGAGATGCAATAGTTCTCCAGAACAGAGGCACAGTCCCTTGGAAAAAACAGCAGGAAAAAACAATCAACCCATTTCTTAAAAAAAATAACTTCATATCATTATGGGAATTTGCTTCACATTAGATTTCCAGAGGAATTTTCCACTCACTCAATTTCTTAGCTTTTTCCCCACAGAGAAACTGCCTTTTAAACCCACATTTTCTGGGTAATTGGACTGAAAATGGGTTTTTCATGGCAGAGAATGGAGCTGTCTCCTCCACTGTTGCCAGCCCACACTCCAGAGGCTCTTCACTTTGTCCCCTGAACATGAAGCTGACACCAGGATTCCCAGTGGGTTACCAGGTGCAAACATCAGTGCTCCTCATCGCTCCATTGCCCCCCAGGACAGGGTGCCAGACGGGATCCTGCACAGCAGAGCTCCTCAGGAAACTCCTTCCTGCAGAGCACCCCAGCTTGTGTTTGGGATGCAGGGAAGCATCTCCCACTCGTGCAGGTTACTCACCACAGCTGCAGAGCACCCTGTGTGTAAGGCTGAAGTAACAAAGTGATCTGATTGAAGTCGAATGTCCAAGTCGAATGAACCCCAACAATCCCCCGGTATTGCAGGATGCGGGTGGTGATGTTCACACACAGGGAGCTCCACCCCAGCAGAGACCTGGCTGCACTGTCCTCTAATGAATGCAAGTGTCTGCTCCCCTCTGAGCCCCCTGTGCCAAGAACAGGAGCAAGGGGGAGGGAAGGGGGTGCTTCTATGGGGAGGGGATGTTTCTTTTGTTTTTCAAGTCTGGTTGACATTTTGACTTTGAGCTGCTTGGAACAGCTACATCTCGTGCTATGCATATTCATAACCATCATCCTTGCTGACACACCAGTCACCTTTGGAGCTAAAACAATGAACCACAGCAACCTGTGATAACAAGGGCTCCCACCTCTACCTGCTGAGGCACCAGGACAAGCAGTTTCAAAGCCAAGAGGGCACTTTTCCATACTAGAGATGCAGTTTTCAGTTTGACTCTCCAAAATAAAAAACATAAGCAAGACAACAATTGCACACATTTCTTTTTGATTTTTCTGGTGGAAAAAGAAAGTGAAAATTGTATTTTTAATAAAACGAAGTGTTCATTTGGAGCAATCCTCTAATTTTTTATTGCCTAAAAAAAACCCCCACAAGACCTCAAAAAATTATTCATAGGAAAAGCTGATGTTTCACTTGTCTTAATTAGTTTCCCTTAAATTCAGCACGCAAATTCACCTTCATCCACTGATAGGCAAAGCTTTTTTTTTTTTTCCATGAAACTATTACTGAAAATTCATTTTGGTTTGGAGTCCAGGTTCTCAGGCAAAGCTCTCAAAGAGATAGAGAACAACCAAAATCTCCATTGCCTTGAGAATAAGAAAAACTTAATAAGTCTCCAGATGATATCACACATCAAAATGTGTCAGAAATGGCTTCCTGAAAGAAAAGATTACTCAATTTATCAAATAACTTGTAAATTCATATGTCTGGCAAGACTCAAGGGAGTCTCATGAATTATAATAAAGGACTCTGGCTCCTCCCTGCCCATTTCAACTGAATGAAATAAGAGCCAAGACAAAGTGGTCTGAGATGTCTTTTGAAACAAGATGTGACTCCCCATGATGTATGGAGGAGGACCGGCCAGATTTGGTCCCCAGGGCAGTTCAACACGACAGTGGCAGCAGCTTTGGCCTGTGGAGATGCTGCTTGGAGCAGTCCAGCCCCTTGGAGCCTTCCTTGCACCCTCCTATACCTATATACTCTCCCCTAGATAATATATGTCTGTCTGCCTTATCCTTCCCTCACCTTTACTCTGCTACCTCCAAACCTGTACTGTGCACATTCCCAGGATTTCCTTCTCCTTACCAGTGCCCCCTCTCCACATGCAAGGACCTTGCAGGTCATGAAAGAGGCTGGAGGGATGGAATCTGATCCCATCATTTCCTTTGCAGCAGGCAGATGCTCCCTGCCCAGACAGTACACAGCAAAACGAAGGATACCCTTCAGAAACTCCCTGAAGTGTTCTGGGCCAGGCTGGATGGGGCTGGGCTAGTGGAAGGTGTCCCTGACCATGGCAGGGGTTGGAATGAGATGAGCTTTGAGGTTCTTTTCCACCTTTCCCACCTTCCTCACTGGTCTGGGATTGTGTGATATTGTCCTATTGCCTGAGCAATCTGCAGACACCTCCAGTACTGCATGCTGGGAGTGAGGGTGGGATGGCTGGGTGGGGCAGGAGGAGATCCCAGCATGGGCAGCTGTCTGGACTTGCTACCTCCAGTCTGTGCAGGGCATGGCCAGTTCAAGGGCTGCCAGGAGGTGCACTGTCCTCAAAATGCCACCCATTTCCAAATCACCTCCCCACACCTGGGTGGGCTGTTTTCAGTCCCAGACTCACTGTGGCAGCACTATCAATACACAGACATGTCAATAGGGTGCCTGAACAGACATTTTAGTTGTGAGCTGTGGTCCTTCTTAGCTGAAAGTCCACCAATGCACCCATAAAAGTAACATAACCTCAGGAACAGAGGGAACGCTGCTGAAAGGAATGGTTAGAGCCAGGCTAATTCCTGCTCTGTTTCCGCAGGAAACATCTCCAGGACAACTGTCCAAGAACTCCTGAGGCAGCTCCTGGGCTCAGTCTGCCTCTCACCAAAGGCCTTCTGGGTCCCCTCCACTGTCATAAGCGCTTCTCTGATTCTGCTCAGTCTGCCTAAGCCCTGGGGGGCTGTGTCCTGCTGTGTGATTAATCCACCCTCTGAACCACATATCCATTCTGTTTAAAGCACAGCTTTGGGAATCCAAGGCCTGCGTTCAGTTCCAGTCCTGAGACAATCTTTCTGCATAATCTCGGGCGGGAGATTAAATATCAGTGAACTGCAGTTCACCTCCTGCAAAATGGGGAGCACACTGCTTTGTCTGTTCAGACTGGCAGCCCAGTGACCCAGACACTGGACAGGTGGGCACACACCAAGGGGAGACCCTCTAAATGTCACTGCCATACAACTGAACATTATTCTTTGGGAACATCAAATGGATGTTAAAGTCCATCCAGCCCCTGTTCAACCTAAACATTTTGTATACCTGCCCGTAGGCTCACAATTTCTGTGATATCTTTTACAGTCTGCATAAAAGCAAGCAGAAAGACCATCCTGCCTTGCTAATACATCCAAGAAACCCCATTGAGTTATCCCTAGCTGCAGTCTAAAACCATGGGGACAGGCTGACAGCCCAGTGCTGCTGTTTCCTCAGTTATCGAGGCCTCGTGTGCCATGCCCTCCCCTGTGAGACCTATTGCAAGAACACAGGCATTAGTTCTGGTCATCTGGCAGTATAACTGGGTCTCTGGGGAGTCTGCAGCCTGCCTATCATGTGGAGCTCTGGCCTGGAGGATCTGCTAATCCACCCATGCTGACCAGTGGAGTGTAAGGGAAGCTTGCCCGTGGGGAATGGAAGGCATTGAAGCCTCAGAGGTTGAGTCCTTTGACCCTGGTAAATCATTTCACTCATTTTTAGAGCTTGCACAAACCCTAAAAACTGGCCAGGGGAAGCTCAGAAACGCACTGCAAGGTGAACAAGGGAGGAGAAAAACAGAAGTGTTTGTCCACAGCAAAAGTGCCAGCCTCCATCAGGCAAGATTTCATTCCACAGGAGTGTTAAATGACACTCTTGCTTACAGCAAGATGCATGTACAGCATACATTTTCATGTTGCTGTACCCAGCAAACTCTACTTCTTTGAAAAGCCATGAGGTGCCGCCAGTGGCATTTGGAACTAGTAATGCCCCTTTCAGGCTGGGCAGACGGGACACAAGGACCCCTCAAAATGAGCTGGGAAAGCCATAGGACCTAACCAGCCTAGTCAGACTCAAGCTGCAGGAACTCACACATCTCTCCATTGAATACAAGAGTTACTCCAGTTTACACCAGCCGAGAATCTGAACTGGAACTGCGTTTTTCTGCTCTCAGATGATAACATTGGGATGCAATCTTACAAAGAGAACACAAGCAGCTCAAGTCACTAAAGCTCAGAACAAACATCCTCTATCCTGTGGGGTAGGAAGCATTTTTGTTCTTCAGCATTTGGGGTGGCTCAGAAGCACTGGAAGGGAATGAAAGCCCCTAAGTATAGACAAGGGAAATAAATCTACAGCTTGTCAAGATGGTAAGGAAAAAAAGGTGTATTTGTTTTCTGAGTGAATAAAGTTCAGTTTAATCTTTGTTCCACTAGGCTGCAATTCCACAGAGTGTGGTGAATTCTTGCAGTGGGAGCAGAGAGTATCCTACAGGCCCCAAAGCTGTACTTCTGCATGAATTAATAAAAACTCAGTGTTCTGTGCAAACCTCATCTGACTGTAAGCTGAGCTTCCTAATTGAGAAGCCACTTTTTTCCTCAAGTAGAGAACCTTCAGAATTCAGCAGTTGAGCCTTCATTCTGAACAACAATATGCCCCATTCCCATTGTAAGTCTAGTCCAGGTGCCACACTCTCTGCTTTCACTGAACTGTGACGAAGGGCCCCCAGGGAGTGGGATGGCCTTAGAAGAGTTGGATTTCAACACCACCAACACTCAGGGTTTGTCCCAGCTTTCTGCCCACGAGCAGCTCTAAATCTTCCCCGTTCTTGTGCTTGATTAACCATGCACACCCAAGACGTGAATTCTCCCACCCCCAGCTTCTCCTTCTCCCAAGGACCATGCACTGGAAGCACAAGCATTCATAGCTTCAGATGAAGAACCTATTCACTGAGCTCACTTGAAGATACTTATTTTGACCTAATTGTGCCTTACACAGGAGGTAACGTCACGTCCCTGCATCCAGCTCCTGGCCCATACCACACACCCTTGAGAGCAGCAGCACTGGAAACAATAAACAAGCACTTGGTTTCAATGTTCTGCAGGACCTAAATGCATTTTAGGTTCTCCTATTGCTAGCAAATGAACTCATTAGTTTGATCACTCTTTTGGGTTTTGGGGAAAAAAGGTTGGTAAGGAAAACACACCACCATGTGCCAGCTGAGCAACCCACATGGATTTGTTCCCTCTCTACTCATCCCAGCCCTGCACCAGAAAAGCAGTAAAATCAGGAGAGCAGAATAACAGGGAGAGATATACAGAGACAAGGAGTTACTGTCCTCCTCTCCCAAGGATGAAGGAAAGCTTTCTACTGTACCTGAGAAAGGGCAGGAGGGAAGGATGGGTCTCAGGCCGTGTATGAGATGGGAGTACTGGAGGAAAATGGTTATAAAAGCAGAAAGGTTTGTGTGCTTAAAAAATTGTGAAACTCATTACTTTTGTTAAGGTGCTCTCTGAGTGGCATTATTGTGCATTATGCTCTATAAAGAATGAGATGCTCCTCTGCTGTGCTTCACACTGGCTATTGAGAGAAATATTCTGGGCTGCCAAGTCATTGTATGAAGCTATTTTAGTTTTCTTCAGAGGAAACCAATGCCTTTTCAACAAATAAAGAAAAATCGGGGGGGAAAAAAGAGTTCTCTTTTCTTTCTGCCATTTTTGCAATCAATGACAAGGACTTGTGGCTTTGTGACAAGGCTGCCCCAGGATGGATCTGCAGGCACTATACACTGTATCAGGTCATTGCCTTCAAAGCCTAACTAGCTTGTGCCAGCTTGGGATTTGGCCCTGTATATTCAAGCCCACTCCAGCTCTCTGCACATTTTCTCTTGCTATTAACTCTGCTGAGCTGTGGCCCATATCACTGTTTGCTCAGATTTTTCTTGATGTTTCATCTCTGACCTCCTTTGGAAGAGCTGGTAACATCTTGCCTCCTTGAAAGCTGATCATTTCCTTCAGATCAAAGTAAGAAGCAAGGTCAAGATCGAGCTGCTACTGACAGCTTTAAAACAATACCTTTTGGTGGAGACCAAACTAATCTGCTCCAAGCTCTTTTTTGAAGATGGGTGGGAGGAGTGGGTTGAGAATGAGTCTCTACACCTTCTACTCAAAGCAGACAGCCTGCTTTGGTGACAAACTGGGACAAACAGTGTTGATAAAAGAGATCGTGGGGCTCATCAGAGAGCACACAGGACATGTACTGGTTGCCACAGGAACTAAGCCAATACAAATATTTCTCCAGAGACTGAATGCTTCACTTTTGCAAGACAAAACCAAACACTTAAAAATCTACATATGACACAGCCGTTGTCCCAACACTGTATTTCGTTGCTTTGATAAGGCTGCAGCAGCCTGAGAAAGGCTGGTAAGGCTGGGAGACCATGAAGTGGGCTCTATGGAGCCTTACAATTTGCAGGTTTCCAACAAAATGAAGATACAGGGGGGCAAAGTGGATTAAATCACATATTAGTGTATGATGGGACCAAGTTACACTCTCAGGGGCTTAAGTTCATTGTGCTTTAACAGAAGTATACTAATACCCAACCAACCAACTAACCAACCCAGGAGAAGTACCTGGAGCAGGAGAAGAGCAGCAGAGCCATGAACAGAACCTAGAAGCCATCCTGCTGGCTGAGGGACAGCCCAGCTTGCGTTCTCAAACCAGTTTACCCAGCAGGCAGCACGACACTGTGTGACCAGCGAGTTCCTCAGGAAGAACTCACGTGACCTTCAAAGTACCAAAATACACACCACACATGAGGCTGCCTGTTTGCACTTCACTGCTCCCTGTTAAATCTGTTCTACACCACCCTCTCAGCAGCTGCAGCTCCTGTAGGTTGATTCATCCTCTCCCTTCCCCACCGCTGCCTTCAGGTACCTCCAGGTACCTGCTCAGGTGCAGAGCTGGCTCCTGTTCCCTCCAAACTTGGAAATGAGCCTGAAGGCTGCAATGGGATGTCTGTGGAGAATAAAGCAACAGGGATTTGGGCCCTCAGCATGACAGGAGACGAGCACATCTCTTATCAAGTCCCTGTCTGAAAGGTTTATTTCACTGGTCCCACAGCCTCAACTTGAAACGTTGCCTCCTGAGCTGCTGTTGAAAGCCAGCTATCTACCATTTATATTGTTAATTCATTAAAACCAGCTCTTTATCCTCACAGGAAATAACGGCAGTCCTGCTTACTGGCAGACAATAACATTGGAGGGCTGCAATCGCTGACAATATCACTTATTTAGTTTTCTGCCAATTCCTATTAGACTTTTCAGGCTAGAGAATTTACATTGTGTTATTGAATTGAGAAAACAGCTAAAAGCGTTAGGGAATCCAAACTAATTAGCTGGCATTTGTAAACCCCTTTGTTCATGGTAATTTGTTTACAAGAGTAGCTCAACCTTTTAATTATGGGCACACTCATAGGCCACATCCTGTACCATTACAGGCAACATTTTTTGTTTGGTGCAAGAAGGGCAGAGATGGGGAAGCTAATTTTACTTTAATGAGTTGTGATGACCCTGCTTGGCACTGGGTGACTTTAAAATATAGGTGTGTCTATAATTATAACTAAGAAAAAAAAACACCCTCAATGCTTTGATTGGGCCAGAAATTACCAGCATCCAGCAGTGTCAGCAGTACAAGTCCACAGCCCTGCCTCTCACTGCCTCTTCAGCCTCAAGATCTCAGCTCAAGGCAGTGCTTCACCTTCCTGCCCATTCTCATCTATTTGTTTTAATTCCTTCTGCTTCAGACTTGCGAGCTGAATGGTTTAGATGTTCTAGAACAGGACACATCCTCAGTTGCAATGGGACCTTGTGCCAGTGGGCACTTGTCTCTTTGCAGCAGGTTGTCCTCTCTGTGCTGTCCTGTGTGGTCACAGCCCCTGACTCTGCCCACTAAGCACTGAATTCAGGATGGTGCAGGAGCACCATCCAGGTTTCACAGGTCCTTTCTCTTTAGTGTGACAGGAAGGGTTTAGTTTGGGAAGAAACCCCGCGGTTCTGATTGATAGAGGATTTTTAGTCCATTGCATAGGAAGCTGTAGAGAACTGTTTGCTTTCTCTCCTGGTGGCTTTTCCAGACTGAGCTCCTGGGCAGAACTGTTCCAGGGGAACTGGGCAGAAGTGTTTGGGCAGAGATCCCAGGAGCAGGAGGTTTCCTGCCTGCAGTCTGTGACCATCTCTCCTTATGCAGCAATGCATGGACATGTAAATAAATGAAGTAGCCAAAGAATGTTTTCCCACTGTGTCTGGTTTCTTCATTGAAAAGCTGCTCAGGGCTTCTGAGCAGAACTACTCAAAATCAACAGTGAAAATCTTGACATTTGCCTTGACATTGAACAGAAATTCTGAATAAGTTCATTTCTGAGGTAAGGGATGGCAAAGAAGGGAAGGAAAACGAAAGGAGGTGTCTCTCAGTGAGGGATAATGCAATAAATTACAGGAATATTGAAATGTGAAGACTTCAATAAAGTTCCTATTTTATTTTGAATAATTCCAAGAAACTTGTTCAATAAAATCTATATCTTCATTTTAAAAAATGTATCAAACTTAATTTTAGGGGGGAAAATGCTAAGAAAATGCTTCAAACTGCTTCATCACTGATAGGTACACAATGTATTGGGCATCCATCAGTCTGATTGAACATGTGGAATACAGATGGACACAGCCTTAGCCCGTGGACCCAGTGTGAGGGCAAAGCAACCTTCCCACTCAACCCCATGGCCAGACATGGCCCCATGGCCACTTTTCCCCCTCTGTCAGATAATTGACACCAGTAGAGATGAGTCAGAGACCCCCACAGCACAGAGTCTGGGTATCCTGTGCACAGCATGGTGTAACCAGAGCTCAGCTCAGACCACTCTTTCCTCCCAGTCTCTGGCACTGGTTTCTGGGCCTTTGCCAAGGTTATTTTCCCCTCTGCTGTTCTCTTCTCCAACCTGAAAACTGTTCCCAGCTCTTCTTCTATCCTGTCCCCACCCCTGGAAGTGCCCAAGGCCGGGTTGGACGGGGCTTGGAGCAACCTGGAATAGTGGAAGGTTTCCCTGCCCATGGCAGGGGGTGGAAGGAGGTGAATTTGAAGTTCCCTTCCAAGCCAAACCATTCTGTGCTGATTGGGTGATTCTGTGTGTCTCTGCATGGATAGTACAGGGCTTGCTGTCTGTGTGTCATCTGACCACATCACATTTAGCTTTGCTTTAAGGGCAGCTGAACATTTAGGTAGAGCAGCTGATTTAATCTCTTTAGGAATTGTGTTATGAGGCTCAAATAGCATCTATAAAAATGGAGATGGGCACAAGTGTCCCTCAAACATCCAGGTCTTCCAGAGCACATGTAGTTAAAATATCATTAACTGCGCAGCATGTTTGACAAGAATGTATGACAGCACTAGCCATATGGAAAGCATAAATATTAAATACTGTATATTGCAGCCATTTGCAAGAAACTGCATTAATCCCTTGAAGGTTAATGAGAATTATTCATGTGCATCTGAGGGAGAGAAGTACTTCACTCTAGAAATTGAACAGCTTGACATGCCTGATTTTTCATTTACCAATAAATATGAAAATGGAAAATGGATGGACATCTCAGCATTGTGTCTGGATGAGAGGCTCATTGAGCAACTTTGAGGTTTGTTTTTTCAAATCAATATTTTACATCATTAATATTTTCAGTTCCAGGAATCAGTGAAACAATAAATCTTGCCTGATCACAGATGGTTTGTCACTGTGTGGATATTCTTGCAAGAGGGGAAACAAATGTCATGGAGGCAAAACAAACCTGGTTTGTTTAGTTAAATCCTGAGTAAAAAGGAGGGATCAATACCTGTGTAGGGCCTGCTTAGAGACCAGGGAAAAGAGAGAAAAGAGAAATGAGGCAAAATTATCCTTGATAGGAAGATCTACAACTGGCATCACAGAGACTACTCCACTGACACGATTAAAGCATCTCATCAGAAAATTCAGGTAGACAAACACCTGAAAAGTGTTTCAGTGAGTAATAAATGTGATTCCTTGCAGTAATCCCTCCTGAAATTATTTCAAATGTTTTTGAAACAGCTTTGTTATGATCTGTTATTAAATTAACCACCTGCATCAGTAGAGCTATTAAAAACTTGAAATTATAAAATTTCTCTGTCTTTGATGAAAATCATTTGTTGTCAATAAAATCCTTCTTCTACTTTGCAAGGAGTAATTTCTAGAAATGGCTAAAATTTGTGGATAGTCTTCTTTGAATTCAAGTTGGGGGTGGGTAGGGTGTAGCTGGTTTTTTTTCAATAGCATCTTTCATAATGAAAATACTTTCCCTTCACTTTTCTCCTATCTTGTACTTTTTTCATAATCCAGTCACCATATTTATGCTGCATATTTTGGCAAATTCCAGTCATTATATCTGCAGGGTTCATGGTAACTAGAAGAACTGAGGTCCACGCTCACACCAGAGCCTGCTGTTCTGTACCCCTCCTAGCCATGAACGCCATCCTATGGGAAACTGGGACAGGTAGCTGTCTCAGCAAAGAGAAAAGTACCCTGACTAGAAACCACACCTTCCAGAGCCTTTGGCTCAGCTTCCAGAACAGATTTTCAGCTGATGCGAACAACAGGAGCTCCCACAGCTCAAGGAAACGGTGGGGCTGGACTGATTTACACTAGCAGAAGATTTAGCTCTGCATGTGCTCCCTTCAGTGCTAAATGAGCTCCAAGCTCCTTCCTGCTCAGCCTGAAACAGGCAGTAAAACAGATAGTTGGAAATACAGGGAACTGGCAAAGGCACCATCTCTTCAGAAGTGCCTGGGGAAGAGCTGCTTGGCCATGTGAGGAGGGAGGATGGGCCCCTGCAGCTCCACTTTGCCTGATCTCAGCCTGTGCCTCCACCCCTGGCCCCGAGGTGCTGGTTTGGACACAGCAGCTCTCACTGAGGCAGTGCTGGGGCAGGGAGAACCCAAGGAGTGGAGGCCAACAAGACTGAAGCCTCTTGAGGGGCTGAGTGAAGGGGCTGATGGTGACCTGAGGACCCCCTAGAAATAGGATTGGGAGAATGAAGGGGAGGATGAGTTGACAGAGCAGGCACAGTGCTCTGTCTCAACACAAAGAGCATTGGCAGACAGGTCAATTATCACATCATATGGGCTTTTCCTTCTCAGATGTCTTGATTTCCAGTCCTGGTGCTTCAGAAGTGGCTTGTGTCCAGAGTGCCAGCAGACACCCCCCTGCAGTGCAAGTACTGGGAAGCTACTGGGAGAAACACTGTGCTACTGGGAACATCCTGCCCTGTTTTCTGAGCCAGAGCAGCCCTGTGCTGCTGTGCAGTGATGCCTGTGGGACGAGGAGCAATCACACACACAGTCAGCCCATGGTCCCATGGAAACCTTACTGAATCACGCAGGATCCACATACAAACTCAGTATTGTTATCATTAGCTGGACTTCCAAGGAATTAATGCACTTGATTCCTCTTGCACTGTGCCCAAGGTCAGGGAAGCAGCTGTGGGAGTGCTTTGTATTAGAGGTATATTTATAAACAGCTTTTAAAGGGATAGGTGAAGGGTGTTTGGATAAGTAGCTAATCAATTTGCACAGATTATTATGAGACCAGCAGAAGCACAGGCTGCTTAGGAATGTCTAACAGTATCAGCTACCAAGAGGCACATAACCATTTGATACAACACGTGTTAGTCATCTCTGCAGCAGCTATTGATAAGCATTTATAACAACAGCGCTCATGTGAATCTCCTTACAAAGTCAGTTAATCCGTGAGACTGGGACTCATTGACCCCAAAACAGGCTGCTGAGGAGGAATCAAGCAGGAGGTCTCTCCCCTTCTGAGCAGTAGCTTTTCTTTCAAGAGTGTCTCACTGCCCAGAAGTCTGGCAACCTGTGAACTCCAGCAGTGGAGTTTTGCTCTGTTTTCATTGCCAGACACGGCATACAAGCACTGTCAGATCGTTCAAAGGAAAACACAGCTGGTGATTCCAAACTATGTTGTTTTTATTCTGAGTCATTTACCACCTCCTTTAAATAATCCCAAACGCCTCCACAGAGATTCACTTTTACAGCATCAGATTGCTCAGGAGTGTGTCCATCTCTGGCCTTTTCCTTCTGCTCTTCAATTTCTATATTGGCCTGGCTCCACCGGAGGAGAGGATGTGATCAGAGTCACTCAGTGGAACACTTTAAGGCTCTGAGGATAATCTGTAACTGATATAAAGCACTGCAGACCCAGTGGCTTTGGTAAAGCCATGCACATTTATGCCAGTGGTGGGTCTTCAGCTTGCAAAGCTGCACTGCTTTCCCAAAAAACAGAAAGCACATCTGGGCAGGAGACATCCCATTTCCAGGAGACATCCCATTTCCAAGCCATGGCATGGCATGGCTAAGTCCTGTTTTGGGCTCTGGCCACAGGTATCTAAAATATAAATCCATATTACCAATTGATATTGTTTGTTTGACAGCACTGACTGAAAATTTTAAATGCATGTCTTACAAATATTCACTTGTTCAAACATATACTGTAGCTAAGGGCTGTTCTCCTATGAGCAAAGGAAAACATAACCATGAATATTGAAGATGATATTTTTAAAAAACATTGGGTGTGGAACTGTATACCCAGTCACTGAAATGTTGTCAGAATGTGTCATACCATCTGCCAGCTTCTGCCGTGTGCCCCAGGCTCCCCATCAGATCTGGCTGCGTTCAGTACTCAGGTTCTCCCCATAAACGGAAAAATACCATCCAGGTGGAGTGCCAATAGCCTACAAAGTTAAAAGGGGCAATATTCCACTTTTTAATTTGTGCAGCTGTGGACAGCTTGGGACAACAATGTTCATAACAACAAACCTCAAATACCATCACAGACAGGTGAAGGCACTGCCTGTGAGACACACGAGCTCTTATTGCATCCTGTGTTACACTGCATTTTGGTGCCCCGTGAAGCCAGAAGACAAGACTTGCTTTGCCTAAATTTACTCTGGAAATCCATAGATAGGCTGAAAGAAACAAAAAGAAATGGAAGTAGATCCAATCCGTCCCCTCTTCTGCTTTGTTGCACATTATTTTCTCGACAGGTTCACAAGGTAAACCTACTGTGAGCTGCAAGGTCAGGGCCTACTTCAAATGGGAATTTTCCACAGCTGTTTAATATCTATGGTGAGAACAACCTGCCCAGGAAATGACACTCCTTGCCTCAGATCTGTTATGTTCTCTTTGGCAGAAAGGGAGCAAACAAAGTCATCAAGTTGTTCAGTCCCTCACTGGCTTTTGGATGGGCTGCTCAGTGTGACTGGTCCAAGGGAACCCTAACCTGGGAAGGCAGCAGTATCTCCCCTCAGTTTGTGTGTCTATACCCAAATTTTCCCCATTTCACTCTGGGGAGGGCAGAATGACAAGAACCTGTGGAGATAAAATGCAATAAAGAGCAGCTCTGCTCTTCCCTGGGAGACGTTCTATGTGCTGCCCACAACAAGAGCCATTGGCCCATATATACAAATAGGGCAATTCTTTAGGGCCAATTAGCTTCTTCTTAATGAAGACTTGTTATTTTTAGTATGTCAGTGCTTTTGGTGGGGAGATTTAATAAACTTTATTCTTCCTCTCATTATGATAAGCAAATTTAATTTTACTCATATTATTAATAGCATTAAGCATCTCTTTAAAATGTACAATAGGCAATCTGAATCAGTTTGTTCAGTATGAAAATCCTCTTTTCTGATACCATATTTGGGTAAATGGAAAATATTCAGTCTCTCATAAGTGGATGTTAAGACAGAGGGAAGGTATGCCCAGAAAATAACACTGACCCTCAGGAGGGGGGCAATAGCAGGGCCACTCATTTCTATTATTGCTGACATTTCCCTTGCTTCCAAAAAGGCAATCACTGAATAAAAAGGCTGCTCTCCTCAATTCACAAATGTTATTTTCAAGCACTTCTGCCCTGCCTCTGTCTAAGGGAGGGAGAGGTCCCCTCAAAGCCCACAGTTCCCAGCTCCTATAGCCTGGGCACAGGCTTTGGTTGCAACACCCTTCTCTTCCCACTGCAGGAGTAAACTGTAAAAGATGATGAACTTGGTGTTAGATAATGTTTTATGCTTTTGCACGCTCCAAAGCACTCAGTAAGGCAGGGGACTGTGCAAGGCAGCCACAGAACATCAGACACACATGCATTGTATCTCCACCCAGATGATCCCCAAATGATACCTGTTCTCTACCCACAGTCTCCAGCATGTGTTTTCACTCAGGTGCTTTCTGGGCCATCACATCTGTGTGTCATCAATTGGTGAGTTCCCCAGGCTGGCAGTCAAAATGAGGCTGAGTGTATGTTAATGAAAGGGAATATTCACCTTATGCAAAAAGTGAATCAGGGAGATAAAATAAAAAGCTTTCTGTGCCATTACTACAGGCAGATGCTATTGAGTTTAATCAGGCTTATAGAGAATTTAAAGAGCTACAGAAACTAGTCTAAAATAGGCAGTCTCCTATGGAGAACACGCCCTTTCCTGTGGATGCCTTCCAGCCTGGCCAGACTGCCAGGCAGTCTAAAGATTCTGCACAACTCTTACAAAGGAGCAATTTCATACCCATTTTGACAATGCATTAGTATAATGGCTTGATTGGCAGATAATCTCCTTTTACAGAACAACAATATTTACAGAGCCTAAAAACGTAATTTTCTCCTTCCCTTGCTGACCTAACTATCTCCTGGAGTTTCAGAAATAACCAGAGGCTTTTCAGTCACTTTGTATGTATGAACAATGGAAACTCTGAATGTATCATTTCTTCCTCTTCAGAGAGATTTTTCAACATAACACCCTTCATTTCTTCTAGACATTCTCTTTTCCCTAAACGTTACTGACACAGACGTTGTTCTCCTTACCTCGCCTGTGCTAGCTATGCCTTACTGGCTCATTTGGTCCAAACATGATAAATCAATTTCCACCCAATTAGGCTACGCCTGAAGAATTAATTTGCTACACTTTAGACCGTAGTATTTTGTATGTTCCTAAATGCAATTAGAAAACTTTAATTTAATCTTACATGCCCAATATGATCAGCTGGTACATAAGACAATCCAGTTGCAGCTTGTTCAGCATGCAATTGTAGTTGTAATTGATTAAAATTGTTTTTGCAAGTGTGTCTTGATGTCATGGATAACTTGATTTGCTTTGGGTCTTACTCCTGCAAGTGCACAGGCACAGCAGAAACTTTCTCTGCATGAGCAGTTCATCAAACCGTGCAGGATTTATGAGCAGAAATAGGCAGGGACAGGGCTTGCTGCCCCAAAGCAGTTGTTTTCTCCACAAACAGTGTTTCTATGATCAGAGATGTGAAGGAGAGAGAGTAAAGATGTTAGATGGATTTTCAGAACAATAAGGGTGCTCATGCTGACATCCATGGAGGAAACAGCAGCAAGGATTCCTCCTCCTTGTTTTCAAAACCCAACCAAAGTGCTGGGCTTAGGAGCTCAGCGACCTTAGGACAGCTCTACTCACAGCCAAGTGCTCCAGTTTGCAGCTCCCTCTGTTGAAGGAAACAGGAGTTTAGGGTGACTATCCCCAGAGCCCAGCCTGGGTGTTCCACGAGGTCTGAGGGGGTCCCATCAGTCTGTGCCCTCGACCACACAGGGGTCAGGAACGTGACCTTGTACGTGCTGTGAGGGACAGATACAGGGGAGGGTAGTGCTGGCATCAGCCTGCCCCAGGTGAGCTCTGGCAGAGGAGGGGACCCCAGCTGCAGTTCTGGCTCCAGGCAAGTCTGCTGCTGACTCTGGGGACAAATCCACACCATCACTGCGACCCTCGGCAAGAAAAGATATGGTCCTCAGCGCTCCTGTCACCTCAGCCTTGCTAATTCTGGTGCCTAAAATGAAGTCATGGAAATCCCACTCCATCCATCACGTATCTTGAGAAAACAGGCTCTAGTTTCACCAGAGACCTGGTCTTCTAAGCATGTCCAGAAATCTGCCTAGGCTTCTGTCCTAAAGGCTTTTCCAAATCCAGTCCCAGGTAACCAGACACTATTATAATTGGACCTAAGTTAAGATCTAGCAGTTTCTTAAAAGATCTGGGAGGATATTTCCCACCTGGAAAATATTTTGGGAAAAAGAAAAAAAAGAAGCTATTTCTTTGAAATATTTCAGCACCAAAACAGCTGCTTAGCTCAGCCAAAAAGGACTGGATCAAAACCTCACCATTCCTTATTTTCAGAAGTAGGCTACAGTGTGAAGGTTGACTGTAACCGGACATGACAGAATTCTAATGCCTTCAATTTTACTTACTCACTTCAGAGAAGTGTTTATATTTGAAATCACGGTGAGTTAACATGAGTTAAAGGCACATGCTCTCACCTCTCGATATGTAAGTAATGGATTGTTCCCTAGATAATACCAGGGCTTGTCAGAAATATATAACATAGACACTGTGATTTTTCACAGCATGTAGTTCTCACTGTGACAGTAGGTAAGAGAATTTTGGAGAAGTGGGGAAAAAAACAGAAGATACAAAATGGAACTATTTTGTGTCATGCAAGATACAGTGCCTATAACTTTGTTTCTGATTTGTTTTCTCTGTATTGTTAAGAACAGAAGCTAGAGGGGAAGTTCCATTTCATATGTGTAATGTACTTCAAGAGATAGACAGTTTGCAAAGTATTAGACAGTACAATGAGACAGAAAATGACCTAGTGAGTGCCCAGGAAGACAGGTTGGTATGGTTTGGGAAAGGGTGAAAAAACATCATCCAAACCTCAAAATGACCGAGAATCAGGGCCCCTGCAAGCCTGACTGTTGATTTGGAAAATACAAATGCCATGTTACTATCAACTACCACACTGCATACTAAGGAAAAAGCAGATGTTAAAATGGCAATGATTTTCTGTCCAAAGCTTCACAAGTTCTTCCTGCAAATAAAAGCCAGCAAGCATTTTTACTCTCCTTGATTCTCCACTAAACTATCTCAAAATGAGTGGACCAGCAGGGTGAAGAGCCAAAAACAGAAGGTTCTTTCAAAGTCATTAGTATTCACATTAAACTGGTAACACTAGCACCCAGTCCCTGGTAAAGATCATGCTGACACTTCCAGATGCTCCTGATGACACTGAAGAATAACATACAGTCACGAACATGAAGGTGCCAGTAGTTGTTTTCTCAGCCCAGTATATAATTGCTATTCCCACAATATCCAGAAACACTCTTTTTCTTCGTGCTTATCTCTGTAGAAATCCCACCCCCCTCATCCTACAGTCTGTCTTGATTTAACCCTCCAGCAACTTTGAGCAAACTGTTGCCCTGGGCAATGTGAACAACCCTCAGCTGGCTGGACCAGGTTGGGAGGAATTAACTTCAGCCTCACGTGCCTGTGGCTCCAGTCTCCTGTGACTGCAGGAAGCAACCCTGTCCAACAAACCCTTCCAGAAGCAGAGAAGCTTTGTTACAAGACTGGGTGAGTGTACATCCCACTCTCCTATGATACAGAAGCTGCTCCAGAACTTCCTTCCTGCGATAGCCTGTGATTTCCAGTTTATTAATGGCCAGTCTATATCTATTTGTTCTCTTCAAAGGCTCTTCACCATCACAGCATAAACTCCCATCCTCCCTGTGGGCTCAGAAAGAGCAACCATATCTCTGCTCAGCCACACTACCAAAGCTTGCTGTGTTTGACAGAAGCTCTTCATCTTCTTGATCACCCTTAACAGCCCATCTCGGAAGCTCTTTCAGCATGGGTGCATCCCTCCCCAGCTGCCCAACCAAAGAGCACTGCTGCCAGCCAGTTCTTCCCCCACAGGGTGGTTGGCACTGAACAGGCTCCCCAGGGCAGTGGGCACAGCCCCAAGGCTGCCAGAGCTCAAAAAGCATTTGGGCAATGCTCTCAGGCACATGGTGGGATTGTTGGGGTGTCTGTGCAGGGCCAGAAACTGGACTGGATGATCCTTGTCAGTCCCTTCCAGCTCAGGATATTCTATGATTCTGTGATTCTATGATTCTATGAAAATGTGCTTGAAGTTATTTTGCTTCCATTTCAGTCAAACTGACAAAGATGGTGCCATTCATTGCAGTGATCACTGTGGGCTGCCCACAACCCCCAGAGCAGAAGTCTGGTCCCTGCTGTCCCCCTCACGTGCACAGGACCAAAACCAGAGCAGCTCTGGATGTGTCTGTTCGTGCTGTTATCTGATGTCCCGGGTGCAGAATAAGTCAGTCCTATATAGGTGTTTTATAACAGCTCTTCAGTCACATGGTCCATGGTGCTTCCACTCAACAAAACTTGTGTGCTGCACGTCCAGTTTCTGGGAAATTACACCTCTAAAGAGTGACATTTCAGTTTCTTTTTAAACAGACATCATTGGGCAAAAAGGGACAATAGATTAGGCCAGTTCTCCCACATACAGGATAATCAAACACTGGGTAGGCTGGGGAAAATATAGGGAACAAAACAGGCATAGAACTGCAGGAATTTTTAAAGATTCTTTCCAGCAAAGCGTGTAAGAGTGTACATAATGTTGAGCCCTGCACAGGAGTAATTGCACTAAACCATCTCACTCCAGTTTCCATGGGTGAGCCCACCCAGCCACGCCAGAGCCAGAGTCAGGCCACATTCCTGGTGCTACCACAGAGTGAATTAGTGGTATGTTTTGCAGAATTTCTACCATCTCTTTTCTGTTCCTTTTTAATATAGCAGGTGTTAATATATCAGGTGCTTCAAATTGTACCTCTAAAATATTAATTTTCCCAAATATAACATTTCTAGTCACATTATTTAAATGTTTCAGGAAAGCTTCAACTAAATCTTTTAATCCCATTTGATCTATAAACAGAGCTGCAACATGACAGGTTGGATTAATGCATCTGGCAGTTGTGAAATTATAAACCTCACACAGCAAACAGACAGCAACTGCTGCTGCTCTTTCCCTTCTGCTTTTGTAACACCAGGCTAAAGTAAAACAAACCCTTTCCCTACATCTACATTTGATTGAAAGGTAGACATACATGAAAGGGTGAAGTATTCTAAGTGATGGGCTCAGTGGGATATTGAATTTATGTCTACTCTTTGATGCTTCTGGGTTTCGTTTTCTGCTCCTGAGTAGAATTAATTCTGCTCCCCACAGGAGTCAATTTGGTATTCTACATAACTCCCCATTTTATTGTTTTAAAGCCAACTTTTGGGAAAAGGCAAGAGGTCAAGGAGAGACAGAAGGAATGAAAGGTGGACCTTTTACAGCACAAACGCCATTAAGACCCTTTTTAATATACTAAGCCCCATTTTGTCTGTCTTGGTTTCAAAAAGAAACAAGAGCTCTTTTAAAGGGGCCCCTGAATCCTCATTTCCAATTCCACGTTCTCCCTGACAACCCTTTACCTCGTGTTCTTGACAGTTACACAGCTGACAGCATTACTTTCCCCTTATACTCCACAGTGAGATCCTGAAAAAATAGCCAGCTCCCCGCAGAGCCTGATCCAGCAACCCCAAATCCAAGGGGAAAACCCCCTTGGCTCTGACCCCACACTCCTGAGCTGGCCATGGGAAAGTGGGTGAGCTCTCCCAAAGACCCCCAAACCAAGAAAACACTGTCCAGGCTTCCAAAGACTCATCAGCATTCAGAGCAGCCACTTCCACACCATGGAGGACACTTCAAAGAGTGTAAAAGCACAGGTATATATGGAACAAAGCAATAAAAGGGAACAAAATAGGCAGTCACAGGTAGGGAGGGAGAAAAGGACAGGGCTACAAATGAAGGGCTTTGTCTGGAAGTTTGCTTCCTGACAGCCTGTGCCCTGGTTGCCACATGATGTTGCTCCAGATTTTTCAGTGGTCTGAATGCTAAGCCAGTGATCGGCTGCACAATATAAATATCCAGGTTTCCAGGCACAGCAAAACCATTCCTCATCCAGCAGTTACATAAAACCTTAGCTAGCCTCACTTACAAAGATGAGGTGTAAATTCCAGGGTGAATACCCTGCAAGTGATGGTAAATTCCAGGGGTACATGCATGTGGTGTGAAGGGATGTTTCACACATCTGTCCATTTTCTTGCCAGCATCATTCCACCAGACACGCCCCTGGACAACCTGAAGTGCCCAAGGGCCCATGCCAGAAAGGGGCTGAACCCCTTGGCCCCAGCACAGTATCCTTGCCCAATTCCACATTAATGACAGAGATGTTCCCCACCTTTCAGAAGCCAGGGCAGAGGGGCCCAAAGAGCACTGCCACCACCAAGGCCTCAAATCTGGGCCAAGTTCTCATCTCCTGAGAAGACCAGCTCTCAGTTCAAAAGCTCAGAATTGAGGCTGGAAAACTGAGGACCCGAATATAAGCAATATTTATCTTTGGCTGAGTTTGCAGATAGGTTGACACAAAACCTATGACCTGTACCAAATTCAAACTGTGCCTTTCCTTTGAAATCTACTGTTCTGTTGAAATTCCATCAGCAAAGCCCTCCTTCAGAGGAGGATAAATCCTCCCTCAGAAGCAGCACAGAAACCCCATGGAGAAGCAGCAGGTCTATACAGGACCCACATCACACAGGCATTGACTGACTGACCCTTGCTTCCCCACTGGGGATGCACTGATGGCTGTGGCAATCAGGGATGTTCACACTGGAGCCAAATTTGTGTAATCCAGGGCCTCAGATAGCTTTAATGCAGACCTACTCTTTAATGCAGACTCTGCTATTTTGGCACTAATAGTGTCAAATGGCATTAATTAAAACAAAATGCTTATAAAACAGGCTGGATTCAGATTCATCAACAATAAGTGAGGAGATATTTTTCTTTCCTTTTTTTTTTTCAGGATTTTAATGAATAAACAGCAATTCCTATTCATTATTTATCTACTTCTGAATTTTAATGAATAGTTCCCAGCTCTCATTAACAAATCTCTGTATTTATGGAAAACTGGCACTTCATAAATATCAAATTGTGCTATTTTATGTGCTGGTTTTATATAAATATAGAAATTCTGTAATTATCACTCGAACTGATCATTAAAATTCAAAAGCAGATAAACAAGCCTAAGCTTCCTGCATTATTATTCAGATAAAACATCTTTCTTTTCTTTTCTATATGGTTCTCTGTCCCTGCAGGTGTCACACCCTTTCCTTGGGGTGGCACTCATTCACCACTCACCTTGCAGGTGGCACCTTTCTGCTCTGTTATCTGGGTTCCTGTGCCACAGCAGGAACTCTTTTGCTGGCCTGCACCCGCTTCTTCCCAGCCTCACCTCTCTGGATCATCAGATCCTAGTAGGCATTTTCATTCTACACTGATCTGTCCTTTTCTCCCCTCGACACTGTTATTGACTTTTGTATTATCACAGCATAAACCATTAGCCATTTTATGTAAATCCCTTTGTTGAATGAAATCCCTGTCAATCCGTAAAATCAAATTCCAACGTGCCGTGCGATGTAAGTGCGCGGAGCTGCCTTTGTTCAGAACCGCTGGAGGAAAACCCACCCCATCCCACCCAACCAAAGTCAACCACTGCAATCTGCTCTCCATTTGATCCCACTCTGGAATACAGAACAGGGCATACACTGATCTCAGTGTACGGGTAAGCTGAAGCACCAGTGCTGCTATCCAGTCCTGTCACCTCATTTCAGATTAGTGCTTGATCCAGCATCAATTATCCACGTGAAGAAAACAAGCACTAATATTACAGTAACACATGAACAGCACATCAGTCACCTGCACTTCAGGTGGCTTCCCCCAGGCCATTTGTAGCCAAATCCACCATTTTCTAGGTGTGTCGTGGTACTCCCACCCCCAAGCACAAGGAGCAAAAGTGCTGAAGAAGGTAAGAGCTGTGCCCAGGGTCCCAGGGGGCTTCTGGCTCAGAGGCAGGACCACAGTGGCTACTCAAGGGGAAAAGCACACAGGTATTTAAAAGGCAGGCAAATCCATGACTCTTAAAAAGCAAAATCTATATTAGCCTAAAAACCCTGGAGATTCTGCAGGTCGATATATTATCATGACACTACAGCAGGCATGTTGTGTTAAAGGTTATTCCTTTAAAAATCAGACCAATGAAAGCATTTAAGGTCAGCAAAATTTTATGTTCCCTGATTACATCAGGCCATGAAACCAAAGGCTTCCCAGCTCCACCTCTCTCTTTAGAGAATCTTGTGTGCAAAATTTTGCCCAGGTTTTTGAAAGTTGTGCAATGTCCTTGCCACAGTGCTGGAGATATTTGTGACAATTGTTAAAAAAGTTAAACAAGGTGTGATCAAGGAAGAGGCCTGACTCCTTTCAATTAAAATTCTTGGTTTTTCTTTTGTTCAAAAAATCCTCATCTCCCTGGAGTTTTGCATGCAAATGCACCTGTAGTGCAGAAGACTTTGAATCTCAAAGACTATGGCTCCATCTGAGCATCGAGTCATTTATCAGGTTGGCCATGGGAAAATTCCTTTCCAGTTTGCTGGCTAGGCTTACGTGGTCCATAATAGCTTAATCCAGAACATCCCTTGTGCCATGACTGGTACGTACGTGTTCCCCAGAGCTAAATCAGACCAACGCTCTTCCAAGCTGCAGAGTCAACTGAGTCAACACTCCTTACACCACCTGTGAGAAGAAATGACACTTTTCTCCTTTTTTAGTCCATTTAACTGTAGAACAGTGAAGTTTGGAGAAAGTGTAGAGTTTGATGCCTAGTTTCCCCAAAGCTCTTGGCATTAAGACAGGTGGTACAGGAGCATTTCACCTCACGTCTTCTACCTGTTTTCCTTTGCTTTACAGAAACTTTGCCTTTTCTCTTACATGGAAACTGTAACCACCCTGGGGCAGAAGTGTGTTTGATCTCTGTTGTTTTGGCACCTCTCATGAGGAGGCTCTGCTTCGTCAGTGCAGGCCCAGAAATAAGGATAAGACAAACAGGATGGATCAGCTACGGCCCTTCTCCAGTGGGCCAGTCCCTGGGACAATGCACTGAAATCCCTGCATGCAAACCTCACCTCCCAGAACGCTGCCCTTCCCAACAAGGACTGCTGCAATCAGCTGTTATCAAAGGCAAAAACCCCACAACTTTTTCCCTTACACCCGTACTGCCCCCTCATCTCTTTGCCACTTCTTAACTCCAGTTCCACTTTTTCAGGCTGACCCTTGTTCTATTGTGCTGAGCTTCTCCACGGCTGCTATTCAGGGTCTGCAGAGGGCTGAAGGTTTCATTACAGCAAAGCCCTCCTGACACAGGGCTTTGTGCATGGCTCAGCATCAAAATCATTAATCCTCTCCCACCACCCCCTGCCACACTGGGGTGGTTCTCCTCCAGGACACACATCCCCTTGACATGTCATGTAGAAAACCAGAAGCTCCTCAAATATTTTTGAATTCATTATCACAGTTGCAGCAACAGAAACATTTGACTTTTCTGTGTAAATTAATACAGGGATCTTCCTTTTTTTTTTTTTTTTTTTTTTTAATTAATGACCTGCCTGGTTCACAGCCAAGCTCTTCAAAAGTGCAAGCAGAGGAAGATCTATGGGATCATTCTGGCTGTAATTTCAGTATATCTTTCAACTGCCCATCTACAAGAGGGTCAGTCTTGTACTTTTCGACCACATTTCCCCTCCATCCCAGGTTTGATGTTGACCTACTTTCCCATGGCATAATTCACTAATATTCCCTTCAGGATCCAGATAATAAAGTGAGAGGAAAAACCCAAATCTGACTTTCAAGCAATTATTTTGACGTCCATCTGTATTTGCTGTGTTAGTGCCAGGATTTTGTTAATGCACAATAGAGCATAATGAGATCACTTTTTAATTCTCCATCTTCTTCCATCTGAAGCTCTGAGAGCTCTGGGGAAAGACAAAAGCAGTCATGTTTTGCCAGGGTAGGGCTTCAAACCACAGCGTGCCTCAGTGATTACAGCCATGTGTTTACAGGAAGGTGCAACAAATAAGTGGATAAATAAATGAATGAATGAAAACCTTTATGTTAAACAGTTGACACAGGTTCAGTAACACCTCAGGTGATTTGTTCCCCTTTACAAATACTGATCCTTTAACCCAAGTCCTTGGGTAACCGCCAGACAAACCAGAAGCACAGTGGGGAGATGAAGCAGGTTAGCTCCGTGGGAGACAGATGAGGTTATCTTACAAATAGCCTGAGCTGTGCAGCTGAAAACACAGCACTGAAAAACATGACACTACACAAAATCCCTGCTTCAGGACTGCCCCTGGGAGAAGGAACCCTCTCCTGTCACCTAATGTTTGAGCTACAAGGCACGATGCCCTCTCCAGGGCAAACTCGCTGTTGTGCTGCTGAACTTGGCTCAGGGCAGCAAAATGTGCAAAACTGCTGATGGAGCTGCAAACCAGCCCTGGCCTCCCCAGTCCTCCCGAGAGCTGTGCCGTGGGTGGACATGGGTTGATGGGCCAGGAGAGCCCATGGTGAGCACCCAGCCTGACTCACACCCCCCGTGTGCTGCAAACACGTCCCAGGTGTGTCATACACAGCACGGGGGTCTGGAGGCTGGGATCTGACAGCTCTGTGTACCTGGGAGCCTGCTGCCCACGAGAGGCCATACAAATGTTTATCTCCTGTTGGAGCAAAATACTGAAGGCCTCACTGTTTAACAACGACCTCTCGAGTACATCACACACATTGTATGTGCTGTCTAGGAGTTTTCCAATTTTCCTGCCTTTTAGGGTTGCTGTACCCCACAGCTAGCTGTTGTTTGCTCTCCACGGTGATACATGACACAGCGTCCTCACCATCTGCTGCACCGAAATGTCTCTATACTCCCCTTTCCTGGAGAAGATGCACATGAGATTCTGTTTTTGCGAAGACTGAACAGGACTCCAGTGCGACAAACACACAGGCTGAAGGACACACCGGCTACATTCAAATCAAAGGACTTGGGAGGGCATGGGAACTCCTCTGTTTCAAACGAGGCCTTCCTAAATAAAGGCTGAGTATGGTCTGACCAATACTAGAAGTAGAAGTTTTCCAAGTTATACTTCATTTAAAATATGACAGATTTTGACTAGTAAAACTGCAGTGCATTCAGAGAAACCCAAAATATGTTTAACATAAGCCAGAAATAACTAGATAAACTTTCAGATTAGATGTTTTATCATATCCTTGAAATAATACTTTTGATGTACAAAATAAATTACTAAAGAAAGCTCTGAGTAAATAGAAGGGAAGCAACTCTGTTGCCCTCAGTGGATCTGGGACATCTGTTTACATCAGGATTAAACTTGGTGCACACATTTTTACTGTTCTCAAAGGCTTGTTTTGACAGAACAACTTTTGCATTCCTGAACCTTTAAGATATTCCCCAGAGTATGAAATCCAGGGGTAGGCAGAGGGACATGACTTCAGAAGGTTTCCTAAGTAACAAAAGAGCCAACACTACCAAGTCTCACAAAAAAGAGATTATGAAAAGCAAAATCTTAGAACAAAACACAAGGTTGCTTTTTTAAAGCAGGAGGTGTCTTGTAATTGCCAGGTTATTATAAATGCAATATAGCCTGGGTTTTTAATAAAAGTTACTTTTCTCTGGTGAACTGATTATGATGTCTCCTGATATTTTTTTGTACAAAAATATTAACTACGGGTTAATTATGTGCTGTTGAATCAGCTTGTAATTATAGTCTTTATCAGGGTGATGTTATGGTGCCTGGTAGTTTCTGGTATGTGTCTGCAAACTGCACTATTGGAAGAATTTTGCTCTGGCCTCACAAATGCCTCTGAGAGTTTTAACTGACTGGACCCACTGCTGTATAACATCTATTAAGTTTTTTGGAAAATTTTGTTTGAGCACATGAGTAGTTGGTGCCTTACAGCAAGGAAAGAAAAATGAATAAATATGTACATGAGTGTTCCATGCACACAGTAATCTTCCAAATAAAAGAAGCAGCCTCCTCCAGACATATTTAATGGACAGGCAGCCAAACCAAACACAGGATGGTGAGAGATGCCCCCTGACCATCTGGAATCTTTCAAGAGAGACATTAAAAAGGTGACCACAGGAGCTGGAAACCCAGACCTCCTTAACTGTGCCCACACTGTCATTGACCTGAATGGCTCTGGGGCCCTGGCACCTGACACTGTGCCAGCCTGTGATGATGCATCCCCCCACCCCCCTCAGCCCACAGTATGACCTCAGAAATGCCTGTCAGGCCTTGGCCTTGACGAACAGCACCTGGACTGAGCTCCTCTTGTGCTGATGAGAAACAGCGGCTGCTCCCAGGAACTGGTGCTGCCTAAAGGACTCCTGGTGTTTAATATTCAG
>JAYRBT010000051.1:8600775-8661956 GCA_036023395.1 Myiotriccus ornatus | reverse complement strand
GCAGAGCTCAGTCCTGCCCCTCCTCTGCCCCTGCCCAGGCAGTGGGAACTGCAGGGAGGTCTCCCCTCAGTCTCCTCTGCTCCAGCTGAACACACACAGTGCCCTCATGGAGCTTGGGCAGCAGAGCTGGGGAAGGGTCTGGAGCACGGGTTCTGTGAGGAGCAGCTGAGGGAGCTGGGGGGCCTCAGCCTGGAGAAGAGGCTGCTTGGGGGGACCTTCTCACTCTCTATAACTCCCTGACAGGAGGGTGGAGACAGGTGGGGGTCCGAGGTAACAAGTGACAGGACGGCAGGGAATGGCCTCAGGTTGCACCAGAGAAGGTTTAGATTGGATTTTAGGGAAAATTTCTTTACCGAAAGGGCTGTCAATCATTGGAACGGGAGCAATCATTGGAGCAGGCACCACAAGTGATGGAGTCACCATCCCTGAAGGGATTTAAAAGATGTATAGATGTGGCCCTTAGGGACATGTTTCAGTGGTTGGCTTGGCAATGCTGAGTTAACAGTTGATCTCATGAGTTTTTTCCAAACTAAACAATTTTATGATTCTATAATTTCACTTTAGAATTATAATGGTGTGTAAGTGTCCTTAATCACCCAGGTTAAACAGCACTAAGCACAAGCTCAAGGTGACTTCAACAGCTTCTGTTCGAAATGTTCATTTTCATCTTGCTTAGATTAATTCATATTTTAATTGCTTATATCATTGTAGTGTTAGATAAAGGAGCACTTTCATTCCTTTGATCTCCTGCTTTCAATATCCACAGGCAAGGCTGGACAAAAGTGTGCAATGACTGAAATCACACGGCACGAGTGGCAGCAAGGCCTGGGTACAGGCCACTTCATGCTTCTCATGTTATCCCATACATTAATTGCTTATAACACTATCCAACCAAGAGAGGCTTCATCAATTGATCAAAATTTGAACTAGGAAGATACATGAAGAATCCTCACCAATTTCCACCCCAGGGTCAGGGCCTGCACGTGGTCTGTGCCCCCTCACCCAGTGGGTGGCCACAGCCCTGTGTCTCCCGTACTCCACAGGGAGCTGAACCAACTAGCCAAATGCCTCTTCAGACACAAAAACCAACTGGTAAGCCACTGCTTCACAATGGGGACAAACAGGAATGGATAACACCACAAGTATCTTGGGAAAGGGATGATGAAACCTTTAGTTCTTGCAATAGCACACCAGTGAGGAGCTTTCAAGGAGGTTGAAAGGAAAAAAAATTCAAAGCTGCAAACAGAAATATTTTTATACCATGATTAGTCTAAAGCATTCATTGCCAGGGGATGTTCCTGAAGGAAAAGCAAAAACGATTTTAAAAGGCACTGGAAATACATGTGCCTATCTTGGCTGTCAAAACAGGGGAAGGGACCTTCATATTGTCTTCCAGTGTGGGCTCCTGTGAGATCTTTGCTCCTCACATGCCTGTTGGGGATTTCCACTCTTACAGTCTCAGATATCTGCTTCTGATGCCTGTCAGAGAGAAGCCTCTGAGCTGGAGCTGCTGCTGGTGCAGCTTGGATGGTTCTTTGTAGCTGATGAGGACTGTTGCATGATGTGCACCAGCTATTTGTGCACATTCCAGAGCCCCAGTGAAGGTGTACACGTCAGCAAGAGCACTCTCTCAGGCTCTAGACATGGGTTCAGCAGTGGGGCCACACTCTGCCCATGCACTAGGGCAATAGGACTTGCAGATGCCCCTGGGAATTTTCTCTGCCAGCAGCCCCTGTCCTCCTCTCAGCTGTGATGAAGGTCCTTTGCCCCAGCCTGTCTCCTTCCTTCCTGCCAGACCAGTTTGCCCAACTTCAGATTTGCACTTCTTTTTTTCATTTGATTAGTGACAGCTGCTATTATCTGAGGAAATCTAAATTGGCTCTTCCTGTGCTAATGAATCACTGTACTATGTGTGTGGGGATTAGAGAGAAAGATGGATTTATTAATACACTTCTAATTAAAGGGACTGTTCAACTGTTCCAGTGGCTTTCAGTGAAGGGGTTGTAGCAGGTTTTCGAGGTGCAGAGGACAGCTACGGGTTGTCACTGCTAATCACACGCCACAATTGTACATATATACATTCTTGGGCTGCAACCAGTGAGTGGAGATACTAATTTACATGCCCAGAGCAGGGCAGCCATATCAATGGCATGTCACATTGAACTCTCTTGTCTGCAGGAAGCAGGTCAGGTCCAGTACGGTGCTGCTGAGGCTGCACTGCCTGTTCCAGCTGCCAGAATGACTCTAAACCACCCAGTGCCTGGAGGTGGGAGGATGTACCAAGGAAAGGGTCATCCTAAATTGACTTCTCTTCTACACTCCTTAAGCACCCTTTATTATCTGTCACACAATAAATCACAGCTATCTGATTCGATTTGGGGTCTGACTGAGGCTAACTACTCTTATCTAAGATTTTCACGTTACAATTGCTCAGGCCTCTAACATTACAGACTTTAATGATTTTGTTTTAAACTTAACTGGGCACTTAAAAAAATCACCAGGCAGTTTGTAAAATGCTAGTGAAAGATTTTGTAAACTAAGCCTAATTACAGCAACAACAGACTGTTTGCAAGAAGATGTGATCTGAATACTGAGGCCCCAAAGAATTACTCGTATTTACTCTGCTTGTGAGTGCAACTTCAAAAAAAAGGTGCTTGTATTTATTCTTCTTATCTCATACCTAATGCCAGGATCTCGAAGAGATGGTTCCCAGCCTATCTTGACAAAAATACAACACAACAACATGTTTTCTACTGTACAGCAGAGAGCTGGGACTGAGCAGGAATAGCATTGCAGTGTTTAACAACCACAGCCCAAGCCAGCATCCTGAAACCCCATGGAGAAAAAGCACAGGGAAAAAGAAAGTCCAAGTATACTCATGTCTAACTCCCCAAACCAGGTCGTGTTTTTGGAGGGGAGACTGTTTGATCTGGTGTCACCATTCTTACAAAATTAAGTTTATGTGGGGACTCTCAAGATCTCCATGGGATGAGCCAACAAGGAATTCTGTCAGCGAGAACTGAGGAAAATCTTTCTTCTTGCACCCATCTTTTGGTCTAATTCTTTTGGCCCTGATTTACTTCAATATCAGTGCAGTGTTGGTGGGATAGACACAACACGTGAATGAAGCACCTTCAGGAAGATGAGGTGCTCAGCTGTTCCAGGGTTGGCACTGCAGTCTCCAGTGTTCAGCAGAGAAATATTAAGACCTCAGGGGTACCAGGGCTGTGGTGAGGCTCACGTGGCTGTGAGTTTATATACTGGTAATCTCAACCCACAGAAATCACCAGAAGTCTCTTCATGGACTTCATCTCTGGCTTTGTATCAGACCTGGATCCTCAGCAGACGTAAATCCCTGCATCTCCACTGCAGTCACACAGCTATGCCAGGTGAGGCCAGCTGATTCTCCTGCCCTTTTTCTCCCCAGTAATTCAACAAGCAAAACTGCCTGCAAAGTCTTCTCAAATGAACTACTTCCACTGTGTTCCCAGGTTGTACATCTTCTGTAATAATGTCTTACTCTAGGTGCATTATCCATCACCATAAAATCATTCACTCTTTCAGATACAGTTAATTTAAATGAGGCTGCCATGGATTAACAAGCCATTGATTCACAGTTACAGATACAGTAAACACTCTTGATTTCTTTCAATCTCTGCACTTGAGAGTGCTAAGTAGTTCTAGCCAACGCTGTGGAGATATCCAAACCTTTCCTGCAAGGTTAACACTGTGCACTTGGCTGCAGAGGAAGAGAAACTAAGAGTTTATTGGCATGAACAGACCTGCAGGATAACTTGATTTCCTGTAGTCATTTCAAATCAGTGAACAAGATTCAGGTTTGAGTTATCATTTTGCAAAGCTGACTCATCACTCCAGGAAAAGCCTACAGAAATCCAAATGCTTTTCATTGTGGACTCTTTCTTTTATTGGTGATTAAAAGATTAGGGGTGCCCAGGCTGTTGCTATAATGGAAGAAGAGACAGCCCCCAGCTTGACCTCAGCTAATTTTGCTGCTGGGGAGCTCAGTGCAGTGCTCAGTGGTGGCTCTCACTGATGGCAGCAGAACCAGATGCAGAGTCCCAAAGCCCAAAATTACTATTCAAAGCAGAAAAAAGAAAAAAAAAATCCCTGAAACACTTCTGAGCTACCTGGCCCTAACCACTGTGCTCCATGCTCTCTTCTTTTAGATGCCTAAATTTAGCCTGCCTGAATCACCCTATGGCAAATCTCTACCCAGCCTTGATACATAAATTATGCATTTTTCAGCATGTGAAAAGGGGAAGTCCTGGGATTAGAAGCTAACCTGTGATTCAAAGTGTGAGTGATCCAGTCAGTCTTGTCTTCTAGGGCCAAAAGGTTTTCAAAATACCTTATAACCAATCCCCTCAGTTACTTGCCTCTATCGTGCCCTGGCTGCAGGCCCTGCTGTTCCAGGACTCACCGTGTATTTCTCGTAGCAGCAATCTGAGTCTCCTTGGCTGCAATGTAAAGACTAAACCTCCTTGTTCTACCTACTGCAGGTAACAAGGAAAAATTACTTTCTTTCCCTTTAAAAGTGTTTCAAAGACGCCTCATTTTCAGGAGATTATGACTTTCAGATATAACTGTAGGTACTACAAGTTTTTTCAGGGTACTTTGAAATGAAGTAACCACCAACACAAAAGGGGACATGAGGGGTGTCCCAAAGCATGGCACATATGCTGAAGCAGGACCAAGCATTTCAGTGAGGCACTTGAATTTGCACAACATGGCTCCCAATGTAACTCCTACACCAGTAAACAGCACTGGCCTGTCCTCCTCCTTCCCTACACTACAGAGGGATCTCCAGGGCTCCACATTCCCAATGGAACTGCTCCAGTTCGAGTATATAAACTTGGTTGTAATTGCAGCTGAGTCTTGAAACAACCTGGGGATGGATCTCTTTTTCCCAAATCTGTTCAGTTGTAAGAGGACAGGAATTACTACAAGGACTATTCTTGCATTCACCTTGAGGATATGTCTAGCAAAGGTGAGTATCTGTCACACCTGACACATGGCCTTGCAAAACAAGGCTTAAACAGACACTTTGGAAGTATTTGAAAGGACACAAGCCCAGAGGAGGAGTCTCTAGACATTGTTCCTTCTTCCTTACTCCTTTATGCTGAAAGATGTGCAGAGGAGAGAGAAAATGAGTGTGATCTGTGTTCAATAAGGAGTGAAGTCACAAAGTAAACATGACGGGGGTAGTTAACACAGCTGTCACAAGAGCTGTGGATATACTTAACCCCTCTTACATCTACAGCATCACTGCCATCACCACTGCCATATGTGCCATCACTGGGGCAGTTGAGTTGTCCTAAGAAATGCCCTGGTCCTCCCTGAGTACCAGTGGCGTGCTGAGCTCAAGGCTCTCTCCAGCACTGGAGGGACCTGCCAGGGCATCCTGCAGTGTTAAATAAGCTCCTTAGTCAGCATAGAATTCTATTCTATTCTATTCTGGAGGAAAACAGGATGAGAAATATACTACTTTATATTCAGGGCCCCAGTAACCAACTGTGTAGGATATATCATTATCAGAGAGCAAGGAAAGGGAAAAAGAAGCTAAACCTTGGTATTATTAAATGTAAAATAGAAAAACATTTAAAGTGACACCTTCATGAAGGGAGCTTTTAAATTATTCAAAGTCAATGCAATACAATCCACAGCTAATTACAGTCTATACATGCAAATGAAAGTAACGATAATCATAATTACTTTGCACTTATATACTGTAACAATTTTCATCTGTAGACCTAAAAGACTTTGTAAACATTAATTAATCCTCCCATCACCCTGGTGTGCTGGGTAACTGTTACTGTAATTCTCATTTTAGAGACAGGTAAACTGGGGTTCAAACACTTGAAGTGGTTTGCTTGTTGTCACATGCTGGTGCTGCAGGTGGGATTGGAAGGGATGGGGAAGTCTCACCAGAGGACAGGGACCCCTCACCCTGCCTGATTACAGGGGCTGGGGCTGTGGGAGGAGAAGGGTGTGGGGTATTGAGGCAAAGGGCAGATTCTTGAGCTGAGGAGCAAGAGTTTGACAAAAGCAGATTCACTTACACTACTGCAAAGACAGGGCTGTATTTATAGCCCACCACACTGTGCTAGTTCCACTGCTGACATCTGGACATTTACCCTGAAAGTGCTGACACTCATTTTAAGATTTGATTTTTGCCTTCTGTAGAGTTGCTCAGTTTTGTTCTTTTGTTTTGCTTCTTCCTAGAAAATAGTATCATAAAACTTTCTCTAGGAGACAGATTTGCAGAGGAGACAGCAAATACCAGAATCACTGCTGTTACCATCTTTAGCTTTATCCAATAAAGGCCTTTTATTTGGACTTTGAAAATGCAAAGTGAGAGGACATGGTGCACTTCTCAGAAACAGGGCTGAATTTACAAAACTTTTTGGGCACATGGGCTCTTAATAAGCCAGCCAAGCCAGCCCTGTGCCCTCTGGTTTCTGTATATAAGCTCCAGGTTCTCAAGAAAGCTTCACCTCGTGGTAATGGTAAGCACAGCAGTTAAGGTCATTTGGGACAGATGCATCTGGTGAGCAGACACCTATGGGCTTCCCAAGCTAGGTATCTATTTCCCTCTGACATCCCATTAAATTTTGAGATGGGGAAAAAAGCATTTATGTAGTGCCTCTGCCATCCTAGCCTGTGCCATGAACAGTGTAGCCAGCAGGACCAGGGAAGTGATCATCCCCCTACACTGGCACTGCCGAGGCTGCGCCTCGAGCACTCTGCTCAGTTCTGGGCCCCTCACTTTAAAAAGGACACTGAGGTGCTGGAGTGTGTCCAGAGAAGGGCAGCGAGGCTTGGGAAGGGTCTAGAAAATATGTCTTATAAGGAATGGCAGATGGGTTTGTTTAGTCTTGAGAAGAGGAGGCTTGGGGGGACCTCATCACTCTCTACAACTCCCTGAGCAGAGCCTGTGGTGAGGTGGGGACTGGTCTCTTCTGCTGTGCCTGCAGTGAGACCAGAGGCAATGGCCTCAAGCTGAGACAGGGGAGATTCAGATTAGATACTGGAAAAACACTTTTCACTGGGGCTGCCCAGGGATGTGGTGCAGCCACCACCCCTGGAGGTGCTCAAGAGGCACCTGGATCTCGGCAGGGGATGTGGTTTAGTGGTTCAGGGGGTTACTGTGGCAGTGTTGGGTGAAGGGTTGGACTGGATGATCTTGTAGGTCAATTCCAACCTTGATGACTCTGTGATTCTACAGCACCCACCCTAGAGCAGCAGTGAAAGGTGCTCCCACAAAAGAAGGTAATTGGTTTAATACCACACAGACCCCCCAAGACGGGCTGCTTGATCCTTCTTGGGCTAATGATCTCAGGATGCAAAAGATGAATGGACTTGAAAAATCCCCTCAGCAGAACATCTGACACTCAAAGAGATGAAAGAACTTAACTTCAAACCTCTCTCACCCGTAATTACTTTTCCGGATTTGCATCCCATGGCTCAGGAAGTGCACTCAGATTTTGTCCTTACCCACGTTTCTAAAGGCCATTGTGTGTTAATCATTGTCTGCTACCATAAAATGCAACAGCCATCACTATCAAGCCCGCCAACTTAACAGACTCTTGTGATGGGTACATTTCTATAGACCTACACAATAAGACTAATTGCATGGGCTTGCTGTAAAAGCCAGAGGTCGTTTGATTACTAGCTGTTTTGTACCATGAAAGTGCACATTAATTATTTAAAAGATGGACTTACAATTATTGTAAGCGCTAAGTAATTACCTATAATTTTGGCAAGTGTTAGAAAAACTGATAGTCTAGCAAATTCAGGTTTTAGTCATTAGTAAGCTCCTAATTACATTTAAATTGTAAAATGAGAATTATGCAATTTATCTCCCCAATAATGCATAAACATTATAGTGATTGTAGGTTTTAATGGACTATATTATTACTATAAAAAGCAGAGCAGTGATGGGCAGTGAGGGGCAATTTGAGTTCACTGCTGTTATTTTACATGATAATTGCTTATCAGTGACTGCACTGTGATGGGCCTTCTCCTTGATTAATACAGGATAAGCCCATTCCACTCATCAAACTGTACTGGAAAATAACAAAACAGTGAAGTCACTAAAAAGAAGTGATTAATCTTCTATCAGTACAGGAATAATTGCTGTAGGTAAACAATCTAGAAATCCCATATTTACTCTTCCTTAAGGAAAGCATAATTCCCAAGTCATGCTGGTTTGGCTAGGGCTGCATTTTCAGTTTACACTTCTCAGGATCTGTTCTCATACTTTCCTCACCCATCCCTGAGGCTACTCAATGCTACTCCACCACCTATACAGAACAAGAATGAATAGAAAAATGCCACCAAGTAATACAAACACAAGAGGATTTTTTCATATGCTGCTACTCCAAAGCAGCCCATGCCCACCTAATATCCCAGCACGTCGATGGCAAAATCCATTTCAACATGAGAAAAGCAGCATAGTGACTAGATGCAGATTACCAGACAACAGAACTGGTCTGGAACAGTAAATTGTTCAGCATCATTCCAGAAAGAGGAACTTTCTAATAATAATAAATAATAATAAATGCAATTTATCAGAGGTGATCAAGTAACTATGTGGCTGTGTACTCTAATCTTGCAGATGCCCACCTGCCCCAGCAGCAAGTGTTCACAAAAGAATCAATCCCTGCTTTGCAAGAGCCCCAGATCTTTACAGTGGCAGCAGAGAATAAGTAGGAGAAAAGGAGGGAGACCTGTCTGAGGATGGGACCCACCAAACTGGGACATGGGAGAACACAGTGTCCAGAGCACACAGTGACACCTTAACAGCACCCCCACAGAGCTCAGAGGAAATGTGACCGCGCAGAGCTGGAACTCCGGGGCAGTTGGTTTGTTGCAGTTAGATAATGTCATTGTTCCTTTGGTTTCAGGTGACAGGGGAACTGATTTCTGTCTGTGTCCATCAGACAGAGGTGTCAGTCACACAAGTTTTAGGGGCAGTGCTGGAGAACAGATTAGGATAGAAATGAAGGATATTTTATCCAGCTGAAAATGACTGCAACTAATCCACATTAGAAACTGGATGGGTTTATATCCCAAACACTGCATTTTCAGCCAACATCCCAGCCAAACAGTGGTATTAGTGTTCAGTGAAAAGAAAAGCAACACCAACCACTGTGAATCACTCATGGAATTTCCTTACAGACTTTCACCTTCCCCATTCTATGGACTTCTCAGAAAATGAAGCCGAGGGATTGGTAAAGGTGAAGACCGTGCACCTTAGCTTGAAATCAGGACCTGCCCATGGAGTTAATTGTTTCATGATTTCAGTGTAACTCCCGTCTGCAAAAAGGGGGAAACCTTGTCCCTTTCCCATGAAATGCTGGGACTATATTTCCAGTCTTGTCCACAGCAAGACACTTTCACGCAGTGTGCACCTTAAAAGCTGAAGTCTTGCCAGTACAACTGTCTTGGTTTGACAGCAGGGAAATTTAAGATCTGCTTTCTATTGTTATTTTACAAGCCCTTATACAGTGTTTGTTTTAAAGGATGTGCTCTGTGATTTAGTGGTGCCTGCTGAGATGATGAAAGCCAGTGCCTGATGTGCTGTGCTGTGTGACTGCTGTCTACTCCTGGAGATGAGATATTACTTTTCACTGGAGTTTCCCAAAAGGCAGCAGCAAGCTTTAGCCTTTGGGGCATCAGATGTGCTCAGAACTCCCAAAAATAAAATCCAAGGGAAATGGTCATGGCTTTAACTCAGCTCTGCATGCCATTTAGCAGAGTGGCTCGTCAGTGGAAGCTGCCCTGGCAGAGGGTGATGCAGCAGGGACACACTGCAGGGGTTGGCAGAGCCCACACCTCGGTGACCAGGTGGTGACACCAGCAGTGCTGTACAAGCTGTTTCAGGAGCACACTGGCAGCCAGGGGGTTGTTCCTTGCTTCTGGGAGCTCATGGTCAGGCTTTTAGTAACAACTCCTTTGAAGGCCACGGTCAGATAATTTCTGGTGTCAATAGTCAGACTGACCACTACTCCCTGTTCTGTGAGCTGGGGCATGAAGAGACTCCTGCCTGGGCACCTTTGATGGAGGGGCAGATCTGGCTGGTGCATATTTTTCTAACAGTGAGAACCAAAGCCTCTGCCCCAGAGGGCAGGCAGGAAGAGAAAGAATTACTTTTTGTCAAATGATAGGCTCTAGCTTCCTTAAGAGCAATACAGCATCGTCCCTTGGAACACAAAAAGTGATGAAATTCCTGCCCTGTATAACTTCCAGGTTGCTACATAGTGAAAGAGTTGGAAATAACAGGCCCCTGGGGACCTTGATGCTGCTCAAGAAATCTAATTCAAAAACTTCTCCCTGCCAATTCCTGTGTCAGGTGCTTCACTGAAGATGCACTAAGCCTTACAGGAGCTAAACAAGGGATAATATTATTCTCCCACTTCTACTCAAGGCTTCAGCCTAATCCCCATTTAGCATACTTTCACCTATACTCTCAAGCATTGGAATTTATACCCTCTTCCAAGACTTTATATTAAGCAGCTTAATTCTGCATCAAAACACTCCTTGCACCTCCCTGAATTTCAGCCCTTTGTAGGAATCACCAATTTATATTACAGCACATCAAGGCTTTGGAAAAACTTCCTTTCTCTAGCAAGTGCTCTTTGCCTTCAGGTTCAAAGGTGCATCTGGTCACAGGTCAGTGATTAACCAGAAGGCATCTGAGGAACAACTCTTCAGTCAGCGCACATTTCCACCAGGATGATGATAGCAATGGCTATGTGGGAACACAGGATCACTGTGCTGACAGAGACTGGATGAGACACTGAGTCCCATGCCCTGATGGCAGAGGCCACTACATCACATCAACTCCTTCACCCATGCTTCAAGATGCCTTTTTAAACAGCCTTTTTAATGCCTTTTGTCTCCATTATTCTGACATGAATGCTGTTCTGTTTCCAAACCTTCTTGTTTTAATGGTTAAACACTGTCTTATTTCCACGCTAACTAATGGTTAATGTATGTTTTGCTCTTAGTCAGTGAATTCCTCTCTCACTGCTCCTTACTCCCATATGGTATTTTTAGACAGCAATCAGCTCGTCTCTTGGTCTGTGATTTGCCAGACTAAACAAGCCAAACTTCTCCAGTCTCCTCTCTTACAGCACGTTCCATTTTCCCTTCCTCGCTCGGTTCAAGTTCACCTTTCCTGGATGGGATTGACTGGAGTGTTGCTGCTTCAGCCAGAGCCAGCCAGCACAAATACCTCCTCTCCTCTGGAAGATGGCCTTCCTCTGACAAACCCCAGCATCACATGCCATTTCCATGACTGCAGCACAGAGGCGTTTCCCACCACCAACCAACACAAAAGGAAATTATCTCATGTTTTTAATTGCTGTCTGTTACTCCACTATGAAAAATTCTTGCTATTAGTCCACTTGACCTCCCACTTCATATTTTCAAATTGAAGCAGTGACTGATGCAAGCTATTTAACAGTGTTTATGGGATAAACCTTTTCCAACAAAAAAATTGCTTTTTTTTGAGCCTGCTTGCTGTGGGTTTGGCTCACAGCTCCCAGGACTCTGCCAGCCTTTTCCACTGTTGGTCTTGAATGAACAGAAGAGCTGTTCTCCAAGAGGAGCTGTAGGAGAGAAAGAAATGTGGAACCCTGGCTTGGCCATCCTCAAGTGGGCTCCTCACTACACAGCCATCAAGACTCCAGGGAGCACATAAAATACAGTAACAGATCCACTGAGCCCATTTTGATGTGGCTGATGAAGGACAAACATTTGTGCTGCCAGAACTGCGGGGTAACTGTCCCTCAGGCAGGTCTGGAAGGTATCACTGCCCCTGAAGTCACCATCCCCACTTGGCTGGGCAGTGAGCTCAGCCAGAACAATCTCGCCAGGGTTCCTCAGCAGCCTGTGCCACCCAAAATATGTGTTACACAGGTACCAGAAGTCAGGCTTTGGTGCTAGAAATCCCAGCACTATTTGAACTTACCTGTTCTTGCTGGTATCAGTTTTTCAGTAGTATTTGTGTCCTGTGAATTCACACAAAGGCCCTTTCTTTGGTTTTACAGCAGCAGTCCCACTCCCAGTGCTCTGTATATTCTATGTCCATGTTCTATCAACAGATGGGTTTTTAGGGACAAAGTCCCTGTGTGAGTAGGGAGCAGCGCTTGCCAGGAGTGCCTGAGATATGTGCCTGTGCAAAGGCCACCAGTGCCATTGCTGCAGAGGCTACTGGGACACTGGAGGGAGCAGCTCTGGAATCCACATGCCCAGATTTTACAGATCCCTCTCCAGCCTGCCTGGGTCTGAGAAGAGGCAGCTGAGCCTCATTAGTGAGGCAGCCAAGCAGGACAGGTACCCTCAGGTTACACTAACGAGCCAATTAAAAGGACTTAGAAAGGAAACTCGGCTGGGTAAGGAGGGAGGAGAAAGCCTGGCAGCCCTGGCTGGGGAGGCAGAGCTGTGCAGCTGAAGGTGGGTTGGTGCATAATTACCAGAGCTTTTTGTATTGTGCCACTGGGGAAGGGGAGCCTTAAAACATTAAAGATGGCTGGTTTGGGGCTGTGATGCTGTTAATTTGTCTCATCAAAGACTGAAGTAAACCAAATAACAATAAATAAGGATATTCTTGCTCAACCTGACAGGATACCTTGGGGTATTTTGGAGGCCCTACTTGACCCAACAGGCACCCAGTGTCCCAGGATCCCACCAACGCCCCTGAGGCCTTGTGAGGCAGCTGGATAGGAAGGCTCTGTCATACATCAGTTCCCAGTCACCAGAGACCAAATTCAAATACACACCCAGCATTTTATAGGAAACAAATTCCAATCCAAATCAGGCCAAGTTCTCCTCTGAGGGACGGAATTAAAATCATGACTCCAAATGATTTCTTCAACTTTATCAGTCATCAGTCTGTCTCAATAAGAGTTCACAGACAACAATTTGGGGGATACAGAGAGTTATTGGGCTTTTTGGGCTAGGCTTGAAGTAACTTAATGATTTGCAAACTGACCTTTGTCTTAGTCAATCCATTTGCAACTCATTGCTGAAACTATTTTTGATGTCTTTGAGGGTCTTTACAAACCAGAAATCCCAGACTTGTGCTGATGAAAATCTAAAAAGTTTCCTCCAAAACTCTGCAATGAATCTTTGCCCAAGAGTTAGGGCAAGTTTTATGCATCTGGTCCAGTGCTGTATTCCATCCATTGGCTGAAATCCAGCGCTCCCAAGTAATTCCTCCTGCACAAGCACTACTGGAGTCTGGTAAGCAAAAATGGCCCATATAACCACACGATCATTTTGCAGCCATATGAGAAGAACACAGAGAGCTCTGCTCTGAGTGAAAGTTCCCAGCACACTGCTAGCATTAGACAAATAATTATAATAGCTGATTGCACCAAGGTGCCTCAACTGGAAAGAAACCCAGCTTAATCTGATGGAACAAAGCTGCCTCCAGGAAACACAAACACAAATAGGTCCTGCGACCCCTGCCTGAGCACCAAGATGCACATTCCCCCCAGGTGGCTGAGATCTTCTGAGTCTGGCAGTGGCAAAGAGCAAACCTGTGTTTGTGTTCAGCAAATCTGAATGATCACATGACAGAGGGAAATCACATCTACGTGGCTGGATGTGGCCAGAGAAATGGAGCCGTTTCACTTTTCAAGGAAACAAGAAATCCATAAGCTCTCACTTCCTAGTTTTTGCAGTAAAGAACAGACATGGTCTTTTCCTATTTAAACAGATGGATGCTACTCCTACCTGGGAGAGAACACACATTGCTCTTTGTAGCTGCATCAAAGTCAAGTTGAAAGGGTGAAACAAGACCTGCGAAGCACGAAGTATTGCAGGCCAAAGAAAACAAGTGGTGGTTCTGAGAGTCCTGGGTTTGGGACTAGAGGAGGAGAAAGAGGGGAAGACTTGTTTTTACAAATCATTTCAAGGACTATCAATTTGAAGACTCCTCAATACAGCAAACACAGTTCTTCTAGTATATCCATGAAGATATTTTCTGGCTGTCCAGTGCTGAAATCTCCTAAATAACTTGCTGACTATACAGTTGTGAAGGGGTCAATGAGTTTATCATGTAACAGAAGTGAGTGTCTGACCAAATGACACTGAAAAACGACACTGTTTTACTAATCTGAAAATTTTACACAGATAGAATAAGATATTACAAAGGATCTGTGAAATATTCATTAATACACTGTACTGTTCTTCACTCAACTCCTGCAAAACCCATTATATTAAGATGTTTTCCTGCAGATATGCTGAGGTTGTCAAAGCAGCCTACAGAATTTGGCACCTTGATTGCACCAAAGTTACCCAAATAGATGTCCTAAGTATTTTTTATAAATAGTGCTTAAAATAATACCAGAAATCAAAACACCAGAGGATGGCCTTGGGGCAACCACGCTGAGATTTCAGGCAATCTAGACCAAACTCTTCTCTCCTGTGCAAAGTTCCTAAGTAAAGAACAAGTACACTGCAGCATAATTGTGTCCCCAGTAGAAAACAGGGAAAATAATTACTCTTCATCTATTCTTGGTTAAAAATAAAAGAAATGCAATGAGGACTTGGACAGCATCTTCTGATCTCAGCATGTAACATTTAACTCCACATCCCAAGGTAACTGCGAGAGGTTCCATATATTAATCACAGAGAATTATAATCCAAGACATCACAGGCTGATGGGCATTATCTTTTGATAGAGGAGTGCAGTAGATGATTAGTTGAAAGGCACTACTGCTAATCCTGCCTCACTTCTATCCCCAGATCATCACTGTGATAAGACTGTTACTGCTACTACGAACTACTTTTGCTTGAAACGCTCTTGATAGAATTGCAAGCGGAATAAGAAACTTTCAGCTGTGCAGATATTGAAATAAACAGAAACAGATTTTATTATGAGATCTTCCATACTTGACAAGGATAAAATTCTGAAGACTTTTGAGACCTGCAATACTATTTCTTTGGTCTAATATTGGAATAATGGTTTTCCCTTTCAGTGAGAGTTTTCAATGACTAAATCTCTGGGAGATCAAAAGAGACTTTGAATTTAACCTAAGAATTTTTTCTCCATTTGGAAATCTTTTATTTAAACATGAATATCTGAGAAAGTGAACAAGGCAAATGGTCACCTGCACAAGTTTTAAGTAAACTGCAAACATACAGAAGCTAATGAAACATTAATTGAAAAAGGTTTTGGCTACTTAATTTCTCATATCTTGCTCTTTGGAAGCAAAATGTAAAGATAACAGGAATAAATCAACAGTTTTGAGAAGCTAACATGGAGGCAGCATTTCATGCAGATTGGTTCATCTTCACGACCTGTTCAGTCATGAAGATCTAATCTCACCATCTTTTGACCCTTCTCCATAGTTCATTACTTTCTAATCACTTATGGCTCTTATCAAAGAACACTGAGCTTCTCAGACTGGAACAAATCCATAAATCAAAGACAATAACTTCTTGGCTTTTTTTTAGCAGCCTGTCTTCTCTTTATAATCTCATCCATCTGTTGAATTTGAGATTCACTTTGTGTGTGTGTAAATACACTGCTAGAAAAAAACAAGAAACAAGCAAAATTATTTCTAGTACACAATAAATTGTCCACTGACTTTCTGAGCTGGTGTGAGGCACTAACCTGGCACCCACCCAGGAACTGAGGATATGTACTGCAATCTGTTATCTTGCTGTCCTCCAGCAGAGTTTCTCACTGATCCTTTATTGATATATAGTTTTTCTCCCATGGGTAGACAATAGGAAAAAGGAAGACTAACAAAATAATGAACTGACTATTTTGATGGCTGCCTGCAGTTTGCACTAAAAGTTTGCAAGGCAAATGAAGAACACGTGCTTATTAACCATCAGTCTTTGTGTCAACTTCTGAAAGGAGTTGACAATCAAATCTGATATTTGGTTATTTCCTGGATTCCAAAGGGGGCTTTTTTCTCCCAGTATTCTGCAGTAAAATCATCCCTATTGGGTTACAGCAGTGATTTACAGATAAATTCCTGCTCTTTGAAGGAGATTACATGGGTGGCATTTGTTCTAGTAATTATATCTCCCAGTACAGAGCAACGCATTCAGACCCTCGAAAATGCAGCATCTCCCAGGGTGTAATAGATTTGACAAGGACTGAAACAACACCCAGGCAGAGAGCATGAGGAGGGTAACACAAGCTAAGAAGATGAGAAGAGCTTTCCTCTTCACTCCAGCTGGACAAATACAGACTTCATTCTTCCACTTTCAATAACAAACTTGTGAGACTTGTCCACAAAACCAGCAGGAGGTAAAGCAGTGCACAAGGATGGTAAGGTCTAATGTGCACTCTGCCCACCTGGGCCTGGTGGGGGTATTTTTTTTAAATATCACAGCAAGTAGAAAGTTGAATTTTGATGGAAATACAGCAGAGTCTGACTGATGAAGTAGCTCAGAAGCTGTTTTATAATTTCCCATGTGCAGGACTGACCAGAAGGGAAGACAGTGGACAGAACAGGGAAGCAGAATAGGTAGAAAAGGACAGATATGGAAAAATCTGTTTTTTTAAAAAAGAGTTGCAAAAAATGGAGATATAAAATGGTTGTGAAAAGCTCTACTTTTTGGACATTCTTTCCAAGCCTGGGCTGGTGAATGACTAAGACAATCTTCCCAAAGCACAAACTAGCACAGACTCAAAGCATTAGAAAATTCAACATCATGTGCACACATATCTAGTCTAACTAATAATAACAGCTCTTGTGAGACTGGTAAATCAATCTCTTGTAATGGCATAGAAACACTTTCAAAATGACATTTTACTTCACCCCAGCCTGATTTTGAGCTGGGTACCTTACCTTAAAAACCTGCCTGAACAGAAAATCTGGCTCCTGTCCTGATTCAGGAGGAGTTGATTTGACATATTTGAGACAAAACATCTATCTGGGGTTGGTTTTACAGACTAAAAGCACCAGAAAGCAACATGAATCCACAAAAATAAAGATAATACAGTTCTGGAATATAGATGAATATAAGATACATACTGTAAATGGATTTAAATTTCTGAGGCAACAGAAAATTTCTGAGGCACAGCCAAAGTTGGCAGTGTTATCTAGGAGCAGAACAACCAAGGGATAAAACACCAGTTGCTTCTTAAGATCAGTCTCATTTGAAAGTATTTAGATAATTAATAGACAAGTTTACTCTTCCGTTTAAGTTCTTCTTTGTTTTAAGCAAAACTGACAATGAAATTAAACCTGCCTGTAGTAAGAGCAAAATCATAACTACAAACACTGTTCAACAGCCAGTTGCTGCACCGGTGTGTGAGCCTAAACATGTCTGGTGTGAGTCAGCCTGGCCCCTGAAGAAGCTGCATTTCTCCACTGCTCAGGATAACATACAACCAAAGTACTTTATACTGCTGGGACCTCTCTAGGCAAAAAATGCTATAAAAGGTGCCACGTCTTGTCCTCTGGTTACCATAAAATAAGACTTCAGAGCAAGTGCAGAGTAAGGTAAAGAAAGCCTTCTTAATAGGGGGGTGATGGCGAAAGTACAGTTTGTCGTCTCTAGTGCTGGGTTATTTGTAAAAGTTCTGTCTTCTCTAAGGACTGGGAGGTAGAACAGATACATCCTGAAATAAATCAAACTCCTATATCATCCACCATATCTGATGATAGCCTATATGACACTATCCTATTTTCCATATTATTTTTGTTATGTTTTCCTATGGAAAGTCAATAAAGAAGCTTTCTTTGTTGTCAGCTACACTTCTGGAACAGTTAAAAAACCACAACCCACCTCCAAGAGACTATTTTGTAGAATATAGCTTCATACAAAAACTGTCATGTCCAGCTTCTGAAGAGTGTATGAAGGATGACTTCCTTTGCATGCTTTGTCTGAATCTTTTTGCCTGCTTTAAAGATGGTTTTCAGGTTTCCTTGGGGAAAAAACCTTTTCCCTGTCTGAATGTAAAGAGCACAGTGTCCCGAGCTGGCCCTGTGCCCAAAGCTCACATCAGAGTGCCAGCCTGAGCACGTGCCAGAGGGACAGCACCTTGAGCACATGTCCGAGATGGGGGTTTAGATGCTAAACAAAAGTGCTAAGAAGGAAGAGATCATTTTTTAGGCTGTTCCCAAATGGCTTTTCCAAGCTTTCTCCCCAGAGGCACCAAGCAATAGCTCAGGGGCCAGCAGTGGCTATCACCTGTTCCCTGTCCCTTCCAACACCCAGAGCAGCTCCTATTGTTTGAAGCTGCTGCCTGTTCAGTGTGTCTGTGCAAGGGATAGAATGAAGAAGAAGGTTATTAAAAAAGAAGTTTGGCTAAATAAGGGAGCTCATTATGTGTGCTATTTTTGTTCCTCAAATGTCTGCCTTCCTCTCTTTCCCTTGAGGTTTGTAGGGAAATCTGACAATCAGGGCTGAGGTTTACTGTCAGCTTCCATTAGGCAAATCAACCGGGCTGGGGATGGGGGAAGGACAAGGGGAAAATTGCCCTAAAAGCTGATTCGGTACCAATCATGTCTTTGTGCACATCCCCACTGCCAGAAAATGCTTGGCTTGAGGTGCTGTCCCAAAAACGAGCCCTTCCAGAGCCTCTGTGGCAGAACATGGTCATGGAAAACCGTGTTCTGTCAGACCCACAGCGATGGGTGCAGCCCTGAGAGGGCAAATGCCCTTCAGCATGCTCACCTGCTGTGGAACTCATCTCTGTGTTTAACTGACACGTAAAAGTCATCTTCATTGCTTGAACTAAAGACACACGAGCCTGCAAAACAGACGATTTTCCCAAGAACATGAACAGACTCTCTGGACGTGGAGCACTGGATCTGACATTTCAAAATCTCTGCATAAAAATAAGAAAAAGGAATTTTTTAAATTTATTTTTCACTTTTCCTTTAGAAAATACTGATTTTCTTTCAGTGACTTTATATGAATTTTATCAGTTTATATAGAATTCCAATGGGTTGCAAAGGGATCATCTAGTTCCAACCCTCAGTTGGGGGTGGATTCCTTGTATATGAAGAAGGAGCATAAACTGTTCTTCACAGAACAGGGGTCCAGTTTTAGGCAGAAAAGGTTTCTGTCTCTTACATTTTTAACACCATGCTCACAAAACAGGCTATTATTCCAAGGACAAGCCAGTCTTCACTGCACTGCCATGTATCCTGGTTGCATCTTTCAGGGTCAGTCACTATGCACAGATACAGAATGAGACAGAAAAATTAGAGTCCCCTGCTATAGAAAACACAGCTCTTTCATGGTCAGAGAGAGTGGGATTTCACTGCAGCACAGAGTTTTCACAACTGCAGCCATCAGGGCAAGAAGGAAGTTTGTGCATAATGGTTTCCGCAGTAATATCACTAAGAAAAATATTCATTTCTCCAGCTGTGAGATGACTATGAACTGTAATCATGCATGTCTTCTTCGTCATAAAGCAGTCATGAGGCATCATCACATCAAATTCACAGTAAACAGGGAATTAAATTAAATTATATATCTTCTCACAATCACAGTCTTTAAAATAAGCCCCTGACCCACGAAAAACACCACCAGCGTAACCACAAACATAAAAAGGTATTTAAGATCTTCCACAGCACCTGTGGCTTGAGGAATTTAAGTCCTAATGTCAATTGCCTTGGCAGTATTGCACCTCCTTGGGATAAAACTGTCCCAGGGTAACATTACATCCTTCCCAGAAATGGAGGCACCTGCCCAAAGTTTGGAATTAACTGGTAGAAAGGGGATTGGAATTGCTTGCTGCCCTCCCATCCTTGTCTGGCCATCCCTTCCTCTCCTCCACACACCACAGGAGACCAGCAAACCTCTCTCTGAGAATCTCCTGCTCACTGCTGAAGGCTTCAGACAGGGTTTAAGTTTTCACACTCAGCAGCATTTCTCCCCTCTGGTGTTCTGAAGGGGCCTGCTAGCCATTTTCACGGCAGACTCCAAACCATGCCAGCCATGGAGAGCTACTTGTGAGATGCTGGCACAAAGGAGGAGATGGGGAATGGACCCTCCAAGTCTGGAGGGACACGTCCTCAGCAGGTGGGAACAGAGCCCCAGATCATCCTTCAGGCTCCCGAACAAGCTCCAGGGCAGGAATGCCACAAGGGAAGAAAGTCCCTGCAGAAAACCCAGTTTCTCCTCAGCCAGACACCTTTGCACTCCAGAGCCTCAGGGCTCACCTCCATTCCTGCCCTCATGTCCTCCTCAGGGCTCTTCTCTGCAGTCCCCAGGTCACTGATGCCACCTGCTCCCCCAAGCCCCGCTGTCAGCAGGGTGTCAGCGGCTGAACAGCCCCAGCCAAGCCACTACAGGGCCCCCAGTGAAAACTAATGGATGCTCTTCCCAATTCCTAAACACCACCTGGGACTAAGCAGGAGGGACTCAGTAACTGTCTAAAGCTGGGTCTATGATGAGAAAACGCAAAGTCTGGAGGATAAAGTCTGGGTTTTGCCTCTCAGTATGTTCTTCTCGTCTGCAAAACCCACCTCATGCACCAATTTTGTACTCGTGTTTAATCAACTGAAACAAAACTTTGATAGGGTGTTTCAGGAGGATCCTCTTGTACTCAAGGATTTCTAAATCGATATTTTAAAGCTTAGAATAAAGGCTTTCCAATATAACTCAGTGCTTTGAGCTCCAGAGTACCAAACCTAGGCATTTCAGTGGAAAATAAGTAATCTTAAAATTTAAGTTCTTCCCATTAAGAAATCTAAAATTTCAGTGTTTTGGGCCTGTTTGTTTTTTTTTTTTTTTTTCTTTTCAGGAAAAGCACTGCTTCATGTCATGGGTTTGGAAACTGCTGCACAAAACGTCCAAGAAATAATAACTGCAGCATTTGTTTTCCTTTAACATAGCAATGGAAAGCCAGCCATGCCTCAGTCTTCATCTGGTTTTGACAGGGTTCCCATGTCCTGCAAGTTCATCCCAAAGAACAGTCACATCTACCCAAGAGAGCAGGTCGGGGGAGGAGGCTCAGTGAGGGCCCCTGGGCATAGCTGCCCCAGAATCAACAGGAAAGGCTTTTCTGAGATGCTCCCACGCCACAGAAGAGAAAACTAAATTCTCCCATGTGAGAGGACATTCCTGCTGCACTCCTGTCAGGTGTCCACTTCAGAGCTGAAGCTTACAGGATAAAATATTCAACCTACAAGGAATTGTCAAAAAATGCAGCTAAATAGCAAACACATGTAAGTCCCAGGCATTTCCCTGAGCCCCACTTGTTCTTTTTTTAGCCTCAGGAGAAAAGCACATTCTTCTGCATAATTTATTTCTTCAGCAGAATTATGCAGAAAACTGCCACTAAATTGCTTTTCCTGATTAAAACCAGAGCATTTTGTATTCTCCCCTCCCTTCCATTTCTGGATTTATTTTTTTTTTTTATCCTAGAGCTTCTTCTTCCTAAATGTATCTCTTCAGTTCTGCCTGTAAAGAAAACAAAGGCCAGTCTGGTCCTGCTGGTTCCCAGCACATCCCCAAGTGTGGGCAGGACACCTCCCTCCCATTCCCCCAGCCCTAATGCTCTAAATTTGGGTGATGGCAGCCCATGGGCTGATTGTGTTGGGGTCTGTGTGGTTTGGCAGTGGGCTTGCTTAGGGGAAGGGAGTTTGTTGATGAAAGAGGGGGGTATTTTGTCACAGACAGTGAAATAGCTTTCTGAAAGGGCTCATGCCCTTGAAATGGTGTTAGAGGCCTATGGGTAGGTGTTTCCAGGGCTGAACAACATCAGCTCAGAAGCTGAAGAACAGAGGTGCTGTCACAGGCACCTGTCCAACAACAGAGCCAGCTTCAACTGCTTGCAAATCACAAGATCCCAAATCAGTGTAAGAATGACCTTCATTTGGGTCAGTCATTTGCTGTTGTTCAGGTTTTTTGTCCAGGAGTGTGAGAGATTACTTTTAGCACACCTGAGAAATGGGTGGAGGATCAGTGGTTCGTGGGGCGCAGTTTCACCTCTCTGTGAACTCATTTCTCCTGCACTGGTGATGTAGTGCTGCTATTTGCATTTAGCTCTGGATGAACATACTGGCTCAGCTCTTCAAAAACCTTCCTTTAAAGACCAGTTGTAGGCAGAGACTGGTTATAAACCTTTGCATGCCCACTGCCATGCTCTTAGGAGAAATAAAATATTGATGGATTTTCACTTTTATTTAAGGTCTTTGCCTCGTACGGGGATCTGGTGTGATGAGTCAGTGCTGAGCCATGCTTATAGTGTCTGCCTGCAAGCACGAAATTAGGGCTATGGCAGTTAAATAAAGGCACACTCAGGATTATTCTGCAGGCTTTATTTTCAGCATGACAGGGCTGTAGTTCTCTGGTTGTTTGTGCTTTTTCCCATGTGTGGTGTTTAGCAGCATCAGCAGAAATGAAAATGCAACTGGTGTAGCTCTGTGGGGACCTCTGAGTTTTCATTGTAGTAGTATGGCCTTCTTCCATCTCATCCTTGTCTTTATTAATCATTAGTGTAGTAAATAAAAGCAGGCTCTGTTACACACCCAGTCAGCTGGTCACTGATGAAGGCACTCAGAAGATATGGAATGGGGGCAGGTGGGGGCTGGGGCTTGGCCACTAAATCCTCCGTGTTGGCTGAACGTTGTTCAGGGGGTTTTTTGTTAGTGGAAAAAGATTCACTACTGGTCTCCCCCACATCTCTCTCCAAGCTCATAATTTCCCATAGTCAGGGAAAGCAGCCCATGTAGCTGTGGTGCCTGTACTGTTCACTGATTTAATCCAGACTTAAGATGTGTACCTAATTTTGGGGTTATGGAGTTTTAATACCCAACAAAATATCTAAAAAGTGCTCTAAGAGCACTGTGGGTCCCTTCCCTATAAGTGCCCAGGTGCTGGTGCATGGAAAGCTGGTCAGGGAGTTCAGGCAAGCAGCAAAGCTTCAACAGCCTTTGCTTAAATACAGAAATACACACTGCAAACACCCACACACAGCCAGCTTCTCTCAGCAAGGCTGGGGAAAAGGTAGGATTTGAGGCATGTACTGAGAACTTGTTCAAGATTGCTGTTCAATTCCTACTGCCAGGGACCCATCCTTGGAATGCATTCATCCAGGAGTCATCCATACACCAACTCAAGGGCCATTGCAGGAGCAGAGCTGACCTCTCAGTGTCTCTGTCCCTCTCTATCCCTCTACACTGACTTGAGCTTGCAGGTGCTCCTGGGGCTTATTCCTCTGCCTTACACTGACTGAGTGAGACTGAGTCCCTGGATAAACCTGCCAGGCCAGAATCCATGTGGAGTAGCTGGGTCTAACTATTGGGACTGTGTCTGTTGCCGTCTGTGTACAGCAAGCCACAAATTCACAGACTTCTGCATATTCAGGTTGGGCTCATTTTATCAGTGCTGGTTGAACTTGGTGTCACTCTGTTTGTCATCCATGTCTCCACGATAGGATACATCAGCTGTTACAACCCTGCCACTGCAGAAGCTGCTGACACACCTGGTGTGTCAGGGACATACCTCTCTTCCCAAGTAACAGATCATTAGTGCATTGATGGCTTCTTTCTTTCTTGAATCCACTGATTGTTGATCTTCAGCTTAAAACTTCAAATGGACTGTTTTCTCTAATTTGGCCTGTTTTGTGCTCACTATTAACTTTATTCATGGTAGCATTATGTGGTCTGAGAGGGTTGTCTGAAGATCCTGGTAGGAAGGGAATTTCTTTAAGAGAAGAGAAGTAGGAAAAAAGAATATTAATGAAGCAATCTTTAACTGATATTTTGAATTAATTGTAGAAGAAGCAGGAATTACCCTGTGTCTCCAAATTAGTGACTTTTTTTTGTTATTTCCTAAATTAATTCATGTGATGGCTTCCCAACAGTAACTAAGCCAGTAATGGCAGATAAACAGTATTTAGTGCTTTTATTTGCATATTAAATCTATACTATTGGGACAACTTTATTTTTGACAATACCTCTGTAAGGTGTTATCTGAAACCAGGGAACTAAAATCATCTGAAGAACTTCTGCATTATTGCCGTGGGAAATGGAGTTTTTGCTCCCCACTTTAGACTTGGCATAGTGCTATTGCAGGTAACAGCCTTTTGAGAGCAGTGATTAAATGCACAGGGTGAACAAGGCTGTACATATTGTGCATTACGTTCCAGCTGATTACATTAAATATTCCAGATTCACGGGGTCCTCTCGGTGTAGGCAACGTTCCACTTAGCAGACTCATCATCAATATTTAAGCATTCTTTCATACCAAGCTGTAACAGCCCCATCTGATACCTAACAATGGAAATGATGTCTCAAATTGCAGTAAGTTTCACCCTTCACCAACATCTGTAACTACAATCCCACGTTCCTTCTCTTCCTGAGCCCACCTCACTCAGGGATCTGATGCTGATGACAGCACACACACTCTGATCCCAGGGTCCTGCTGTCCTGCCAGCAGAGGACAAACTGCCCCTTGATGAGATGTCAAGAAACTGCACATCCCTTTGGCCCCCTAAGACCCTTTAGAGAAGCCTTTGGGCTTCTCTGCTTTCGTCACAACACGCTCCAAAGCTCCCTCTGGGTTAAATGACTCTTGGAGGCCCTTCCCCTTCCTGCTGGAGACGTGGACCTTTAGGTCTCATGTCTTCTAGGTCTGCACTGGCTGATGGGGAACAGGCACCCTGTACCCGCTTTTCCAAGGCTGTTTTCAAGAATCTTTTAAAAGGAGGGGCTGCACTGCCTGTGTTAAGTGGTACATGCAACTGGAGCCATGTGCATCCTTTCCCATGCCCTGAGCCAAGATCCAGCCACACAGCTGGAATAGAGACAGGGCAGGGAAGATGCCTCTCCTCAGATACTAATAAGTGAACTTACAACAATAATAAAACATTATATGCTCTGTTAGATCTTTCATTTGAAATAAAATCCTGTGACACAGAGATATCATTATCATTTTTATCTTGTCAGAAGTAACTATCACATTTGTGGGTAAATATAATAGATCAAAATGGGTGCTTCTTTGCAAAGGAGTCTGTATAAATACAAACAGTGGAGATAAAAGGGCTAACAACAGTGGTCTTTGCTGCTGAGGCTCCAGCAACACCCTGTGTGCATCCCCAGCAATATGTTTAAAAGGAAGATTTAAGAACTAAATCTATGATATTACTTCTTCTCCCCTGTCAATAATCTGGTAGCCTTAGGCACACATGCCAATGGAAAAGCAGGCTGGAGTTCAAAGATGTGGCACATGAGAAAGTAGCAGGGATAATTTTCACCTGATATCACATCATCAGAAACTGCTACACAAAATTATTGTGAATTATGGGGGCCTGCTGTGCATTTGATTTCCCACAGCTGCTACCACAGCAGTCACTTTCCTGAAAATTAAGTGCATGTTTCATCTGCTCACAGGAAGGGAAGAGGGGAAAAAGGTAAAGAAAGAAAAATTTATGATGGAAAAGCCACGGAAATCTCCTGTGCCACCCTGTGCAGCCACAGCCTGTTCCCTGGCTGGACTCCGGGACAGGCAGCAGGGACACACGGCCCGGTGTCACTGGGCAGGGTGGGCTGGGTCCATCAGCAGCAGAGCCAAAGCAGACCCACCAGAGCTGTGTCCAGCAACTGCAATATGCTCACTCAATTTACATTCCCTGCAACTCACTTCTGTCTCTTATCTCCAGCAAGGGACACCATACAAAGCAGGTGATTCCAGCAAGGGACACCACACAAAGCAGGTGATTCCAGCTCCTCTCCTCCAAGGCAGGCAGCAGCACCAACACCCCTGCGACTGCCAGGACCTGCAACAGCGTAATGAGAGCCTGTCTGTCGGAAATGAGGGGCCGTGGGGGAGGCAGGGGAGGGAGATTCTTTCATTCCCACGGGTGAAGCTGCAGCACAAAGCTCCTTCCTGAGCCCTCGTGTGTGCTCAGGGCCGTGGCTGGAGTGGCAGCGCGGGTGGGTTGGTGCCGCTCCCCGCGGGGAGCCTGACTGGCCACAGTCCCGAGCCTGAGCAGAGGGGGAACCGCACCGGTATCGTTCCCTCCTCCATCATTAGCATTCTGCTCCAACAAATGTTGACCAGAAAAGCCATATGGTTGTTTCATTTTCAGGCAGATTTTAATAGGATGGAAACAAAGATATTTCAGTTGCCCTTCTGTGTCCCAAGATCACCATGCGCTTTTCTGAGTGCTAATTAAATTCCACAACCTCCTCAAACAGCAGGTCAGTCCGATCTGGCATTGCCATAGCTTTGTTCCCTGTGGAAAGGCTGCAGAGGTGCCCATGCTGGGCATGGCTGGGTGTGCATCTGCCCTCCCCCAAGACATGCTGGAACAACTGGCCCTGTTAAAGATGATTTGACGGAGAGGCAGAACCCCCAGAGAAAATTAATCTCCCAAAATTTTTTTTGTGGCCCTCACTGACATCACTTCAAAGTGCTGAAGGGAAAGCCTGTTCTGTGAGTTCATCGGGCAATGCAGGCAAAAAAAGGCCTCATCCATGGAAAAGCTTCAGCCAAAACTTGGACTTTCTTGGACAGTGAACTGAGAGAGATACTTGGAGGGAACCAGACTTGGAACATCCTGACTTACAAAACAAATAATTTCTGGACTAGAGAAAGATGGACTAGGTTAGCAGAGGGCTCATGCAAACCATGCCCAGATCCAGGATCCCAGTCCGGGAGCCCTGACATTTCCTTGAGCAGAGTGATGCCTTGAACCTCATCCCCTATAATGCTCACAGGTATAATGACTACTTTGATTCTTACACTGCTCCCAGCACCATTGGATCAACTGCAGGAGAAATCAGGAACAATAAAATCAGGTCTTCACTGGACTTCCTTCTGTGTCTGGACATTTTCTTTTAGGAAGGTGATTTTGTCCCTAGGCCTTGAATTTTTAGCCTTTTCTTTTGAAAAAGAGATTGATATGGATCCTTAGAGTAAAACCTGATAAAATAATTTCTCTCAAAGGGACTTTTTATAAGGTAGAATGAATATAGATCATGAGAAAAAGGGAAGAAAAGTCACTCTGATTCTAGGACAAATTCATCCACACAGGTTGCCTTCCTCAGATCTTCCTAGGAATTCCTCTGGGATTTTGGGGTCTTCATCTTCATAGAGGAGGCCTGAGAAGACAGGTTTCATCTGGCATAAGACAAGAGACTTACAGCTGCCACCTTATTTCCATTAGCACTCGGTTTGCAAAGAGCCAAGTCCTCCTTCATTATGAAGCTGAGGCAAAGAAAAAATGACTGGAAATCATTTTAATGGTAAATTTACTTTGGTATCAAGCTAATACTTAAGACAGACACAAAGTTATTCTGTGGGAGTCAACTGAATATCAATTGGATTCTTACATAATGTGGAAAAGGATTGAAATTTTGGGTTAATCAGGAGTATTATGGACAGTTAGAGAAAAATGGAATAACAGAACTAAGTACAAACACATGGTAGTGTCTTTTCAGTACAATGTGCAGTCAAGTGTAACTTTTTTGCCTGTCAGAAAAAAACCCAACTACTTTGAGAGGCAGTGGTGAGCGTTTCTGTGATCTAGATTGTGACTGGGGGGAGAGATGGAGTGGGATGAGAAAAGGAAAGGAGTGGAATTTGCTTTAATTCAAAGCATCTTGAGCTGTTAAAATTTTGGCCCTGCCTAGAAAACAACAATGGAAGAAACAGCCCTTGATGATAAGTATCTCTTTGCTTTAGAAATTTCTATTCCAAAAAGCCATTCTCTGTCACTTCTATGTCTGACATCTAATAGAATAAAAATAAATACGCCTCTAAGGGGTTTGCCACTTGCTTTGTTCACTGTAACTTGCTAGTTAACTTCCTGTCCCCAGAAGTGTCTGTCACTGCTCATTTGTACACAGATGGGGATATCTGGGCAGACAAGGGCTTCCATCAGCTGGAACCGTTCAGTGGGAACAGCCATATCCATCCCAGCATCATCCAACACGCAGCAGAGGCAAACACAGCAACAACACTGTGCACAGGATCATTAGCAGAAGGGGCTGCATGTCTCTGACTTCCAAGATAGTAATGCCAGCAACAGAGGAAAAGGGATTATCTTTTTTTTCCCAAGGTTGGGAGTCCTGTTTCAGGTTTCATGCCATGCAGACAGCAATAATAACCTGCTCTCAAAGCTGCTTGCTGCACAATAGTAAATTGCTCATGGGCAGTGATGGCAAAATTTAATCCCTGCTTTTAGAATGCAGCCCGCATAGCCACTCAAGACAACATAATAGCACTTCTGTAGCTCTCTGCTACAAACATCACTTTGAAAAAGATACAGCTGTGGAGAGGAGTCGCCACATGCGTCATTTTTGGCTGCCTACCAAGCCCTCAGAGCCTCACCACACTGCTCTGCCAGCTACAGCAAATTCACGCTTGGGGAAGGAGAGGAAATGGTTGGAGCTGTGTGAGCAGGAAATGCAAGATAAAATTAGGTTGCTTGGCCAGGTGATCGGGTAAGAAATTCATTTGCTGAAGAACTGTGATGAGAGAAAACTGGGAGGCAGCTCCGGTCTGAAATTTAATTTACAATCCATAAAGCACTGTATGGACTCACCTAAGCTTCTAAAGCTGCAGATGCATCAAACATCACACATTCCTTCACCAAATGCTGACCCAATGACGTGGCCTTGTCTGGGAGGGGCCCAGACAAGACTACAGATGGCACCAGCAATATCTCTCCCCATCTTCCCTCCACTGTTCTCTTGAGATATCAGTCACACTGTTTCCAGATAAAGAAATCAAGTAAGTGACCAAAGCAGGCCAGATTGTTCTCGCCACTGTGCTGGTTCTGCACAGCCCCAGAAGTGCCCGTGTCCTGCCGAGCAGTGGGGACTGTGAGGACACATCTCTGCAGAAGAGCCAGCCTAGATGAACAACCCTTGAGCTGAGATCAGCACGGGCTGTGCTCTGCTCACATGCTGCTGTCACTGCTCCTTCAGCAGCAGCCCAGTCCCCTCCACGGGCAGCCCTGCCCTCCACCCTCCTGCAGGTGAGAGGGACAGGCTGATGTTCCCAGCTGGGGAGGTGGGAGAAGCAGCCAAGAGCAGCATCCAGCTGACCCAGCCAGTTCAAAAAAGGCACTTCCACTCTGGGAGCACCGTTGTTGCTGGAGTGGGCAAGGGAAGAAGAGCTTGGGGGTTTTACAGTCAGCTGTGAACCAGAAGGAGCGAGAAACCTCTCCAGAGCTGACCCAGGCAGCTTGTGCTTTGAATCTCTATCAACCTGCTGTCAGCTCTTTCTGAAAGCACCAAGAAGTATCAGCCAGAATTTGTTTTTCCGTAACAAATCCAAGAAAAGTGTAAGCTTCTTATGGATCTTTCAAAGAGGGATAATGAGGCCGTGTATGTCCTGTGATCTTACTTGGGTCTCTGCATCTAAATAATTTCAGAAAAAATCATCACAAAAATTTGGGGTGTGTTCTCCCATCCTGGCACAAATAAAGATACAGGATTTTGAGTGAATTGCATAGTAATTCTGTCATGAACTGATCTGCTTTCTCCTTCCTCCCTACCTCACTGTATTACTGATGGGAACAAGGGAGTTGTTATCAATCAAGACAAGCTACATTGTGATCTCTGCTACTGAACTCCATTTCAGATCGGAGGATAAAATGTGATTATATTTACACTTCCTTGGCACAATTCAGGCAGCAAAATAACAGCCTTCTAAAGACATTTTTCTTCTTCATATTTAGATTTGTCAGTATTGTGGAGCTGTGTGAGAAGGGAGGGAATTATTATAGCAGCTGGGATTCAGTGATACGTTTTAGTTGCCTTACAAATTAAGATGTTCAGTTTGTTGTGTTGTCTTCCCATCTTTTTCATCTACAAGTTCCTTGAATACTGTCCAGAGCATCCTCCAGATTGATGAGATTGCCTTTCAATCAATACAGCTCTATGTAAATCTATTTTTGCTTTTGACATATCCCATAAATTATTTCTACTTATAACCTTAATTGGTCTGTATTCATCACAGGAGGTGGAATTTCTAACTCATGCAGCTGTTTACAAATTAAATTTGCAATTAATGAAGAAAGTATGAGATTAAGCACCTCATACTTCCCCGATCTGAATTTGAAAAGGATATAATCATGTTTTATACGGTCAGACTGTGCTTGGACATTTTTATGTTTAAGAGTTAGGCTCCAAAATATCCCAGAAATGCAAAAACTGGCTCAACCAACACAGTCTTCGTCAACCTAAGGTTGGGCTTGACCTGCTGGTGGGAACAACCAGTATTACTCATAACAAAAGTCTCATCTCTAGTAGGCAACATATGTTCTCTTCTCCTTCCAACACCAGCAATGATCTTGAGCCCATCCATCGCACCCAGAGCACCAAGGAAGCCTCCCATCTCACTGTTTCATTTGTGCCTGCCCCAGTGTGTCCTTGGCACAGTCACAATCCTACTCTCATAATTTTACCTTTTTTTTTTTTTTTTTAGGAATTGTATTACAATTTCTAATGTATTTCCTGGATCTCTACAAAGTATTTCATGGAAGGGCCATCTCCTGTCATCTCTCCAGATTTTCAAAGCAGTAGCCAACCTGAGAATGGTTCAGTATTCTCCTCACAGCCACATACTATGTAGCAGGAGAGCTGTGAAAAGGTGAGTTAACCAAAAGCATCAATAGCAATTTTTAAGGAACAATCATGTAGAATTACTGTTCAAACTTGATAATATACCATAATACACAGAGCACAGCTGCAGGATAGCACACTGAAACTGGGAAAGAATGAAAGCCCTTTCCTTCCTTTTACAACTGGAATACAAGACCTCTTCACTGGCCAATTTTCTAATACCTTCAATTTTTATTTTCTTTTATCCAGTGCTTCATTCTTCCCCATCTTCAGCAGACTGCCTTAGGCAAAGTTGTGCTCGTCTCCAATTCCATTTTTTCTTTACCTTCACCACTTAGATGGTGAATTCAAAATTACAGAATGCAATTAGGAACATAGCCTTGCCCTGCAATTTAGTACAGGCACAGAACACTCAGGAGAAAACAGAGATTAAAAAGTCAGTAGTTGAATTCCAGTGTATTCACTGCTCATGGACCCAAGGAGACTTTCATACAAGAATTAGGATCTTGAATCTGTGGATGACCCTGCTTGAGCAGGGAGGTTGGACTAGATGACCCACTGTGGTCCCTTTCAATCTTACCCATTCTGTGATTATCTGCAAATGGAAGTTTATAACATCAATTATTAGAAATGCTATCAATTCCTCATCCTCCAGTAAAGATACAGTGCTGCAATATTCCTCAAGCAAAGCACCTGTAATACAACACAAGCCTGTCTGTCTGTATTACCTTGTGTTTAAAAAGGGCTCCATGGCTAATAATAGGAAACTAGTGGGACATGGGTTTTGGGAATCACACCAACAGCTCTAGGAACCTCTCCTTATACAATACCAAAACCAGCTCAACTCAGTAACTAACTGCTCTTTGCTTTTGGAAAGAAATGGGGTTCTGGTGCAGGAAGAAGCAAGATGTAATAAGTAGCAGCAACTGCTGAAGGGAATATTGAGGGTGACAAGCTGGGAGTCTGTAAACAAGCAGACAGTTAAAGACGAAGGTTAAGTGCAGGTTAAATGGAAAGGAGGTGAACTGGAGGCTAAATCCTGGAGGAAATGTGAAGTGTTAAGCAGTAACTGTGTGTGTGCATGTCTGGAGGGAAGCCTCTCCACTGCATTCTTTCTCCCTTTCTTCCTTTGATAACCACCGAAAGGCCCCCACACTTTTGCACATGTCCATGGCGTCCATGGAAAAGTGCTGCAGGCTTTTGTAAAAGCACAAGAGAGAAAATGCCCGGGAAAGCTTTTGGGAGAGGTGAAGAACAGCTGAAAAAAACGTAGAAGCTCCTTTCCCTGAGGAGGTGTCAGAGGGGTCGACTCTGTGCTTACCAGCACTTCTTGCTGGGGCAGCCCCAGCCAAGGAACCCTCCTGATGGCCTGGGGGGCAGATGAAGCTTCTGCAGCCCCCACTCCCACCGGCCCTCCCTCGCCAGGCGAGCTGAGCAGCAGCACCCAGGGCTGCAAACAGCAGGGGATGTGAGGCTTTTGGGGGAAGGTCACACTTGTCATTGCCCCGCTCCACACACGGCCCTCGCCAGGGCCTGCGCTGAGCCGGGACCACCAAAACGGCAGGGCTGGGATGGGGTGGGATGGATTGGATAGGGCTGGGCTGGGATGGGGTGGGTGTCGTGGTTTTGCTCTGGGCTAATTTGCTCTCACCACCCACACAATTACTGTAAGTTGAGAGAAGGTTTATGCAGACAAAAGAGAGCTGACTGGGAAAAATAATATGAACATTTATTACTAGCAAGATAAAAACTAAAGAACTACATCTACAATAATCCTAATTAGGTAAAAATACTATATATTTACAGAAACACCTCTCCCCCCTTTATATCAGTTCAAGGAGGAGAAGCAGTCTCTTTCTCCATTCTTGGAGCTCCAGGTCTTTTCAATAACTCTGCAGCACCCTAAAGCTCTTCTTTTATCTCAGGACAACAACTCCAGTTCGTCCAATTCTTTTATGTCAGCCTCCAGGGCTGGGCCTATCCCTCTCCTGGGCTAAGACTGGAGGCTGGGGGGTTACCCAGGCCCTGCAGGGTCTTCCACAGACTACAAGGGGACACTTGCCTACCATGGATCTTCACCACAGAGTCACAGGGGATAATGGCTTTTGAGTCCAGCCCTGTTGCCTGTGGGGGTCCCTCCCCACGGGAGAACAGTGCTTGATAGACCTCTCCGGCATGGGTCTAGCATGGATCCCTCACTTGGATCCCAACATCTTACCCGGGCTGTCTCACTCCAGCGTAAGTTTCCCTCAGGGTCACAAATCTTCAACAGGACTCTGTTTCACCTCAGGTCTTTCATGAAGTCTCGGCTTCCTCATGCATCGACCTTCTCCAGTGTAGGCTCCTCCACGAGCAGCATGGGGGTCTCCTCACCCCAGCAAACTTTCACAGGTGGCAGGGATCTATTTTTCAGTCTTTTTCCTGCTGAAGGGGGGGGGGGGGGCGAGAAGCAGGCCTCCCCTTCGAACTTCTCTCTCCTGCTGCAGCTTTGGCCTTGAACACTCCGTTATCTCTGCTGGAATTCTTCTGCAGCGGTTTTCATCTAAGCAGTCAGTCCTTTAAAGTTTTTTTCTTCTCTACTCCGTTACAGGACAGAAGGGGGGCTTCAGTGCCACACCTGCCCCAGGGCCGGGGGAGGAGGGAGGCCTGGCCCCCACCTGGGGCCTGCCGCTGCTCCTACATGGCTGCCTAATTCCAACTGCACAACAGCCTTCTCTTCCGTTTTCTTAAATATGTAATTAGCAAGGCGTTACTGAAAGTTTTGATTGGTCTTTTTCTCCAGAAATCCACCCTGACAAAACTATCCTCAGCCCCAGGGGATGACTGGTGGGCAAAACCACGACAGGTGGGATGGATTGGGCACGGCAGGGCTGGGCTGGGCTGGGCTGGATTGGGCTGGGCTGGAATTGGATGGGCAGGGCAGGGCAGGGCAGGGCAGGGCAGGGCTGGGCTGGGCTGGGCTGGGCTGGGCTGGGCTGGGCTGCCACAGCCTCCCCTTCCCCTCTTCCCCAGTGGGAACCTTCAGCTGTCACCTCCTTTTTAATCTCAGCTATTAACCCATTTTCTAACTTTACCAAACTATCTATTAAAAGAATGACATTGTCCCTGACACCAGTTCTGGAGGTGAGTGTGTTGTGGTAACTTTGCTAATGAAATGCTCTGCATGCCAGAGCATGCTCCCTCCACTCTTTACCACCATATGGTTAAATTTTCCCAGCCATCGGATTTAATAAATAGTGTTTACAAATTCTTAGGCATGCCTCCCTTGTAAAAGTCCACTAAACCCACAACAAATATACTTACCATGGCATTAATTTGGTTAGAGATTTTCTCAGAGTATTGACAGCCATATCTAATTTCTAAGGATTTACTTTTATTTCAAAATATATTAGATACATTTTTTCTTTACCCACCACAATTCCTTTATAATCGTGTTTCCTCTGAAGGCAGGGGGCAGCTGTTTTACCACTATCCACTGTCAGACTACATCCCCTCTAAAATATCCTTCAATAATTAATATTTTATATTTATTCACAAGTAAGAACTTAAACTTTCCAACATGGATCTACAAAGCCCTAAGTTCATTCTTTCTACAACTGAACACTGACATTTCATAGTTCAAACACCACTCCCTGCTGGGAGATTATCTGCTACCACAGTCTAGATATTAATATCTGCAGTCTGCGAAGAAGCTTTAATAATCTTAAATATAAATTTTAATATAAATTCTCTCACTCATACTTGTTCCTTCTTAAAAATGAAACCAAGCAGACACCTAAAAAGCAGAGACTTCAATTTATATTCAGAACTAATTTTCAAGGCATTTCCTTTCTTGGTCAATCAATTGACCTCTGTTAACAACAACATATGTGTACTAGTAGTGAACTGAGTGTCCTGCTGACAGATGCCTACTTTTCTCTTGAAATATGAATGTTATCTTCCATATATATGTATATGTGTCTGCATATGTATATGTATGTCTATATATATAATGTAAATATACCCCATATACCCCAATAGTTTTAGAATATCAGAAGAGATACATTGTGCAAATGAATGTTAGGATCTAGCAAGTACCTTTCTATCTTTCCAGGTTCCCTAGTTAGTCAGAGCCATGGATTCATCCTCCCCTCTTTTTGTATGGAGAAATACTGCAGTAAGAGCTGCAATCAGTGAGCAGCTGCTCAGTTCCCTGATACAAACACCCATATGTCAGCAACAAGCACGAGATTCCTACCACATTTACACTGTTAGAGAGCTCTGAGAGTCCAGGGAAGTGTGAATTGTTTATGATGACGGGTGAACTCAGGAACAGTTTCCTTCTGTCAGGATTTCTCGTGACGGGACTTATGACAAACTCCATTCTGAAGATGTGTGAATTGTTATCGTTAAAATGTGTGCAGCAAGTGGGAGAGAAATAACTAACCCAGAAAGCAAGGATCCTCTGACATCTGGTCTTACCTGAGGAGGCCTCAGTTTGCTTTGTGCTTCCTACATCACACTTTGCTCTCATCCCACAAATCCATAAATAAGTTTTGGAGAAGAGACAGAGAGAAAATCTAATTCCTTGATTGCAATGACTGTACCTGAATTCATCCTCACAGCCCCTTCCCCCTCTCTAAAAACATGACAGCAAATGGAGACCTCCCCTAATAAATCTAACTGACTCCATGGTGGGGATTTTCCTGGAAAGGACAGAGGTTTTATTGGAGGAAATGTACAGCTCCCAGTCTCTGCTCAGCCAGTTACCATCAGCCAGGCTGCATTACTTAGCTGACCTGGGACCATGCCTGGAGTATTATCTAAAATAATATCTATCCAAAGATGATGTCATATATAAGTAAGTACTGGGAGGAGTTTCAGCAAAAGAGTGTAAACAAAGTGTTTGTAATTTTTCATACACTTTCCATGATGAAAACTTCTTTACTTCTGATATTGTAATTAAGGTCAGATATTCAGGGCCAAAATTGCAGCTCACATGAAAGAACATTGCTGTTTTGGTTTAGACCACTTCAAAATGGTGGCCTTAGGCTTGATTTTTCTGAAGTCATGCTGATGTTGCAGTTGCTTTGGACAAGGGTTTCCCACAGAACCAATGCTTCCCAGTGACAGGAAATGCTTGTGATGTGGTTAAAACGTTTGTCCCCCTGTGTATGTTGGCATCCAAACCACAGTGCAAGCTGCAGCCTCCACACAACTGGCACAAGCTTTTCTGCTGTGCTTGCACAATGCCCAGCACTGTGCAGCCCTGCTCTGGGCCACAGCCACAGGCCTGAAAGCATCCTCAATAGCAACAGCTCTGCAAACAATGTGAAATATGAAGCAGTGGCACTTTGATCCTTGTGACAACATTCCTCTCAACCACAGCACAACCAAACAACAGCGCAGCTACCACACGGTCTCTGCTTCGTGACCCGCTCTGGTTTGGGCTGCAAGGGGCCACTGATGGGAGGAATTCAATATTGTTCTGTGTTTGGCTAATGCAATAATCACTACATGTGACTGTTCCTTTGCTCATGTGCTCAGTGCTATGTTTGGAAAAGGAGAAGTCAGTGAAACACAGAGATATAAACATGTGCTATCTTCCCAAACATGGAAATGTATTTTTTCCGTCCCCTATATTCTTTCTGTTCTTATCTATTCACTTCTGCTAAATACAACTACCCTTGGTTCAGTTCACAGCCTCAAGGCTTTTATGTGGTTTCTACTTCAGGAATTTTGGAAATAAATCACTGTACTGGGTTTGTTTTAGAAAAGGATTTGTTTGTTTTCAGATCATATACTTGGCTAAATGAAAGGCACCCAGCTCTGTGTTTTCTCACAGGCTGTTTGGGTTCCAGTAATTGTTTGCTGCTGTAGTTTGAAGGAGATGAAGGAGACAGGAAGGGGCAAAACTGCAAAGTGAGCCTTGCTTCCAGATCTACATGACCTGTTGCCTACGGACAGCACTGAGCTTCCCCTCACATGGGGAGAGGGAACTTCTGTACTCCAACAACCCCCATAAGCATGTCAAAACTCATCCTGCTTCATCCAAAGGAGAAGCCCCTGAACTTCCAGAGCACCTGATTCATCCTTCTTTCTGGCACCCACTTTAGCAGAAGAATCCTGACTAACAGTGCCTGTTGTTCTCTGTGGGCTTTAAAGGAAATTGGAACAGTTCATTCACATGAAGGTGACAATTTAGTAGTAATTTTGGACTGATTAGTTCTTTTCCCAGTATTTTCATTTATTATTTTAGTCTTTGGAAATAACATAGATCTTATTTGTATCTGATATATATCTGCACCTGGGCTTCCTGCTCCCATCCAGCCTGGAATCTCCAAAACTGATAGCAGCTGGAGAGCCCATCAGAAGGGCACCTGGGCAGTTCAGCTCTTTTAAAAGTTGTCTCTACCACAGATGCCCATTAAGGTCTTAAAGCAAGTTTCTTTTTTATACCTCAGTTTACCCCATACAAAATGGGGATAAAATACTGAAACTTTGTCTGATGTGAAGGTCCTGCAGGGGCTGTAGTAGTAGTAATGTAATGGGCACAGGTAGAAGAATGAGATTTTAATTCAGTGATTTCAAATGACTGATTAAAAGCTGTTGCTCAAACAGTAGATAAGAAAGAATGAGAGCTTCCATAATATGAAAGCAGAGACCTCTGAGCCTTTGAGGACAAGATATGGGGAAGAAAGTCATATGAAGAATAACCTTGTAAACAGCACCATCACAAGCAAAAATATGGTTGTGAAAGGACAGAACAAAAGTGCTGAAGTTAATGGATACAGGCCACATTTGGTGACAGGGGTATTTGCTTCTGTAACCCCAAATCATGTCAAGGTCAGGAAATAAAGTTCACAGTCTGAGCATGCTCTGGTTGTAGCACACTTTGGTCACACACAGGGGAAACTGCTCTGGAAAGGAAGCACAGTTCTGTTTTATGTCATGATGACAGTAACTAGCACATTTCATAACTTCCCCTGTGCTTCAGCAATGGAACTGGCTCCTCAAGGTGAGCAGCAGGGCAACAATAATTGTTAGTGGCTAAAAAATTAATCTGACGCTCTTTTTGATGTCTTCCCATTTATCTCAGAGTTAGTGGCCATCAGGACTACAACTTCCCCTTCCTTGGAATATTTTTAGCATAAGGCAGTTTCATTCTGACAGAAAGACACCAGCAAAGTCCTTAAAATAGCACTTAATTTAATCATTCAGCTAACAAAATCAAGATGACAGATAGCCAAGCTCAGTAGAAAATGATGCTGCTACTTCACACCCACAAAACAACACTGCTACAATAGCAATAATGTGTACACTGGATAATCAATCCTGGAACATCACAACTAGCATCTCCTTTAATCAGCTGCTAAATTGTTCTTATCTAGTCCCTAAACATCTGACTGTATTGAGAAAGCTTCAGATGTGCCTTTGTGAGATCTTAAGAGCCTGATGTGCAGCATTCCAGAGAACCAAGGGTTTCTGCTTGGTTTTAGTGAAGACTGGGCAGGTACTTGAAAGGGTGGAGCTTCCCTGTGCTCACCTGTGTGAGACAGATACTCCTCACAGCCTTAGGGGAGAGCAGGAAGGAAGGGAAACAACTGCTGAACTGCTGGCTGCCACCCTCCATGGCCACGTGTGGTTCGGGCAGGGCTGGGAGCTCATCAGGGTGCTGGTCTGAAGGTGTGTGCTTACCTACAACTCCATGACCCTGTGCAAACTGCCTGACTCAGCACCATCTACAGCTGTAACAGGGGATGCAAAACACAGCCTGCATGATCTGTTTGGAGAACATTTTGCATGATGGATGTCTGAAAGCTGCTCCTAAGCCATTGCAATACAGAAGGAAGCCATGAAGTGAAAAACCTGCTAGTGGCAACCCAAGTAATTCTCTGCACCTCTAAGTTTCCAAAGGCACCTCATATTCACCTACAATGCACAGTTCTGTGAAAGACTAAACACACAGCCAAATGAGAAGAAAAATGTAAGTATATTGAGGTAAATCAATCTGCTCTGGAGGATGCAGTACCGTGACCAACCACGTGTGTACTAGCTCTGCTGTATTGCTCAGATGTCTTGAACGAATCTCTTTCTGGAGATCATAGCACATAAAACAAAAGTGGAGATATTTATCACTTGAAATATTACTCCACCCTTCCCAAAATTATTCTGTGCACAGCTATGTGTACCAGACTGAACTGAAAAGATATGAATTGATCTCAACTTACTCCTTTTTTGTTGCTGTCAAGGTTTTTTTAATCACTTGTCGACTGTTACTAATCTTTGTATTTTCTCTCATGAGTCCCATTCAAAGTAAGGCTTCCTTGTGCTCCATGAGCATATGGGCCCATTCCCTCCTCAGCCACCCCACAGATCAGTCTCTGCTTCTGTGGCATCAGCTCCTGTTCTTCTTCAGGCTTGGGGGGTTCCTCTGGAGTTACTGCCTTGGCTGTCACGCTGTGCTTTGCTTGCCTCTCTGCCCTCCTCTCTGCTGTGTCCTATAGTTAATTCTGCCCCTTTGTCCTCCTTTTGGATCAGGCAGGACTTGCAAGGGGCACCTCAGGAGTTGTGAGGAGTTAGTCAGTGACTGAGGGAATGGGATATTGCAATTCATGTTCAGCAACTGGGAAACCAGGGCACAAGAGACAGACTTCACTGGGCCAAACAGGAAGATGGAAGGTGAACTCAGATTCGAATCCCACCTCAGACACCAGAGGCACAGAAATGTCCTTCTGTCTTACTGCAATTCTTTTAATCTGAATGCTATTATCTTTGCCTTTGGGGTTTTTTTGTTTTCTTGTAGATAATAGTTGTAACTATTTTATAGCATTATATATATTTTGAAATAAAAATTAAATAACAAATTACTACAATATTCCCTGCATCTCTCCCTTCAATGCACAGAAATTCCTAGTTTCAGAGTGATCACATCTAGTGTCACAGACAATACCAAGTATTGTTGCTAAACACTAAAAGAAAAATGTGACTTCATAAAATCTTTATACTATTGATACAGAAAAGTTTATTTAAAAAAAAAAAAATCTAACTCAACCCCCCAGTGCTTGTGCACCTGTGGAGTGGAAAGTTTTCTGGATTGCTCTTGAGTACCAGGATTTTTTTTACCCACTTGTATTTTAGCACCTTTCATCTCAACCTTTTTCTGAAGTTGATCATCCCTGTGGTGCCTAAATGAGAGATGACAGAGAACCCATGGGGAAAATAAGGTTGATGAAATGCAAAGTAGCTTTATTTATGCTGAGTCTGTGTGCAAAGTGCATTTCAAACTTCCTTGATTTTTCAGTAATAACCAATGCTGGGGGGATGGGGCAAACCAATATTTGCATTTGATATTTCTGAATAGCTTATCTTTTTCTTTCTCCCTCATTGAAGCACAGTTATTATTTTTTCTATTTTCCATTTGACCTGAAGATCTGATAACTAAAACTCTGCAGGAAACATAAGGAGCATCTTTGGGGTCTGCAGATGGGAGAGGGAAATAGGTTGGAGAGGGTGGGTTTGGGACCCCTTTCAGCCTCGAGGAGATGAATGGCAGCTTCTCAGATCCGGAAGTGTATTGCTGTGGTTGCTGTGGGAGCCTCACACTGATGCTGTCCGTGTCACATTCCTGTTTCCCACTAAAATGAATTCCTTGACTTTGAAGTATTATCATGGTTGCTCCTCTTTAAACAAATATCCTGTCTTCTTGAACAAAAGCCATCAGCTGTAAACTGCTGTTCCAGGGCCTGCCACCTTCAGGCAAAGCTGGGGAGCAGCCAGGAAACCCCTCTGCCACACTCTGAGTCCAGCATGCCTTTGGCCAGGATTCTGAGAGCAAAGAGCCAAATACCAGAGCACCTACCACACCCAGGACTTCACTGGCCTGAATCAGCACTATGTGAAAAATATCCAAAGGAGATAGGGTGAATAAAATCCAGAGACAAGTCACTCAAGATTTCATCTCAGAAGTATGACTGGAGGACTCACCTGCAAACCTGAACAGATAAACCCTGTCACACAGAAATCTGTGACCTCAGTGAAATACATGGAGTCAGGCAGGCAAGCGGAAGAAAACCCTGTCCTGTTAATAATCTGACATTCTGCCTTTGCTCCTCATATTGCATGAACTGGGAGGGGCAGACATCCTCCCACTGTTTGCATGAAGGGAGTTTTGCTAATTTTTCACCTGCAGTGTTACAAGCACAGCACTAAGAGGGTGAGACAGCCACCAGGCACGTGCAGCAACAGATCTGCAGCTCTCAGGCTCAAGGCTTCCCCACAGCGGTGGCTCCGTGCTCAGGAATGCTCCACGTGCCTCCCTAATGATCTCACCCAGCCAGAGCAAGCAGTCAGGGGGTTGCTGCTGGTTATCAGGCATGGCTTTGGACCAGCTGCCCTGCTGTGCCACTGACAACTGCCAGGAACCCATCAGTGGAGCCTGTGTTTGGAACCCTCACTGTCTCCACCATGATTATTGCACATTTGTAAGAAGCAGAAAGGAATCCAAAGGACAGGTCATTGGCTCCTTTGGTCATGAGGGCGGAGAGGAGTGAATCCAGTGTGTCCCTGACACTCCCATAGCTCTGTGTCTGCTCCCACTCAGGCTCCCTAATCCTCTGTTTATAAACCCTACAGATGACAGGGTCCAAACACAGGCAAAATGAAATAGGCAGTTCCAAATCTAGCGGATAGCTCTGTCCCTTGGAGCAATTTTCTCTTGTTCCTCGTGGCACAGCAAAGGCACTTCTGTTTAACCCCCAAACTAGGCTAAACAGCTGGTGCTCACCGAGACCTGTGTCCATATTTATCCTCTCTGTGTCACAGCCAGGCACTATAATGATGTCTGTAGGAGATCCAGGCTCCCTGTTGTCCAGCTATCCCAGAGCCAGGCAAGATGTCCCAGCTATCAGGGAACCCTTAGCCCAGCAGTGAGAACGGACCTGAATTCCAGCCCAACACTACAGGAATTAGTGACATAAGACCCCAGGCTGTGTGGGGCAGACTGGAAAGCAGCACACCAAGAAAAGTAGCATAGCCATAGCCTAATAGTCATGGAGCTGGAAGAGTAGGCTCCACTAACACCCTGCTGCACTGTGCTGGGCCACGTCCCATCCAAAACAAGGGCCCTGTTTTGCTGCAAACAATGCAGGCAATTATTTGCTTGCAGCACAAACTAAACAGATTCAGCTTTAACTTCCCAAATTAACAACTCATTGATCATCAACCAGGCATGAGGAGTATTAGCTCAAACCATAAATTTTCGTGAAGTTTATGGTCACAGACTGGCACAAAGAAAAACACACCACAGCCTTCCCTCAAGGGCTCAGGTAATGCCTGCTGCCTCCAGCTGCCTCCACCACGCAGCACAGACCTCCACCCCTCACCTGAGAGCTACCCCACACCTCTGGATTGTTTGCTCCCACTGGAACAGGCACCACAGGGGAACACCCCCCTTCCTCAGTTTCTTACACAGACTTCCAAATGCAGAGCTGTAAAACCAAACTCTGGCCCTAACATTTTGTGTGAATGAACATTGATCATTACTTCAAGCATGCAAACAGCTAACCTGCTTATGAGATTTATTATTGTCAAGCTGGGCAATTACAGCAGAGTCAAGTTTGTGTTTTAATAATGAAATACCAAAGCTCTTGCCAAAAAAAAAGTGGAAAAAAGAATTAAGTAAAAACTAATCTGATCCAGATGGGCTGCACCAGGTCTTACCCAGCATGGCACTGGTTTGATAGGAGAGCTCTGTCTTCTGCCCAAAACCTGGAAAAGCTCCCCCCCGCCCGAGGAAATGGCACACTTTAGAATCCAGCTGCAAGAAGATGCAACAGATTTTTAAATTACACCAATTAAAAATTAATTAGATCCTTGGGGTTTTGTTGTGTGATTGGTTTTGTGCTCAGGGGATTAACTGTCAGGAGGGTGGTGACCAGCAGAAATCGGCTCTGCTGCAGCCCCATGCAATGGCAGGGATGGACAACAATACCCAAGCTGCTGGTGGCAAGAGGCTCCAGCACAGCTTAAAGGTGAGAATATCCTCCCTGGCTTGATAATTTGTAAGAGAAACCCAGTGAGACCTTCTGCTGAAGTAACTGAACTATGTAGGCCACAAGACACTTCAGTATAATTTCAAGTATTAAATGCTAAATTAAGGAACATTCACCTGCCTGCCCCAAAAATCAAAACAAATCAAATAAAAAGTGATAACATACTATGTTCTGTACTCTTTTTCCCTTTCAAACAAGTGTAAGAGAAACACAGAAACAGCTTTACCCTTCAGACACTGCCCACTGGGAATCACAGGTCTTGAAATAAAGCAAATAAAGTTTGTTTTATTTCACTGCTTCTCTAGCACAGACATCCACAGCCATGTCTGACCTTAAGGTACTGCTAAATGCTGTCTGGGTCCTTCACTTGGTCTCACAGATGCCATGTTTTTTGTGCTCATGTCAGCCTTCCCAACTGCTACTATCCAACTGCTCACATCCCAAAGAGCCTGAATCCAGAGATCCAGTGTCTGGGTTATTTCGCTCCCACATTTGTTTTATCTTTTGTGGTAGGACAGCATGGCTTGAGCCTGCCAGAAGCACAAGAATGGTCCAGCTCTGTCCCAGATAAGTCTCTCTCGCACCTCACTGTCTAATGAAGCAGCGCTTACTTTCTCCTCTCCCTTCTGTCCTCACTGGCAATGTTTCTCTTAGGGGCAGCAAGTCCCTTTTCCCATTTTCACACCCCAGTCTCACTGCCCTAACTCTTCTAAAAAGACCAACACAGGAGCTGGGGCCCCCCATACATTGAGAAGGCAACTCAACTGTGCTGCACTTTGTGTTGGGCCACAGGATGGGGACAAATGGTATGGGGACAGCTGGCAATTCCTTGCCATGTTTTCACCAATGAAAATGTATTTTCTAAGACTCTAGCAAACAGATAAGTGATGTCTCTGACTAAACAACTCCTGTCTGAGTTCTATCGTTGCCTTTATTTGGTATAGTGCCTCATACCTTGCCATCATGTTCTTGCCCTGCTGCCAGTCTCAGTGCTCAGGGTCACAAGTAAATGACACACATCTGCTTTCTATTTAAATCAGCAAGGAAATACTTACTCTGCAGGAGAACCAGTGGATTTGCTTGTGGTGTCAGGGGAGACCCTTTGGTGAGCAGTAGGAGGCTCCTGGGCACCTGCAGACAGCTCTCCAGGCTGGACCACCTCCTTGGTGTTTAAGTGGCTGGCAGTGAGCCATTCATTGTGTCCCAGTTTGTGCCTGCAGCGGGTGGTTTCCCTCCACTGGCAGTGGGGGGAAGAGGCAATGAAAACAGAAAGGTATCACCAGTGTATACCCAGTGTTCTGACACGCTAGTTAAGTTCTAAATTATGTTTCTAATTACTTGGTATGATTTATTGAGACAGTGTCTCAAGGTCATAAAGCACCACAAAGTGACACAAGTTCCTTGCCAGCTGGAATCTCTGCACTGAAATGCTCCCTTTCTCTCCTGCTCTGTCATGCTTCTCGTGCCTCCTCCCACTCCATCCAGCATCTCTGTGGTTGGATGGAGTCAGACTTACCACTTCAGACACCTTTGGGGGTTAATTTGATACAGCTCTGAGCCAAGGCTGCAAAGGGAAAGGTTTAGGGGCAGCAAAGCTGGGCTGAAGGGTTGGGTTCCAGTGCCTTTGTAAAACACATCAGCCAAAGGAGTAGTTAAAAAAACACAGTCCCATTGCTGACTGATAAAGAAACAAGAGACCTAGAAAGCTATCATGTAGGAGCATAAAGGGGAGGAAAATGCTACTGCTGTAATGCCCCTCATGCAGCCAGTCCAAGCAGCAGCACACAGCCTGTCTGGGGGGGTGAGAGAACAGACCTGCAATCCACTGACCTTGTCCTGCACCCACCTACAATAAGCAAGAGAGTGGTGAAGGCCCTGCCCAGTGTGGTTTGGTCCCAAAGAGCTATAAGGGAAGACTCACTGATCTGAAGTGTACAGCAGGGCTTTGCACTCAATGAGTGCATAATGATGTGTCACTGCACTGCCAATTAAAACTGCTAACACACCTGGGGCCTTTGGGAAGGAATGTGTGCCCTTCCTGTGGCAAAACAGTGCAATGTGGCAATGAAGAGACTGTGGAATCCAACCCTGATGCATTTTAAAGCTTCTATAAATAATTAAGGGAGCTCATTAATTAATAAAAAGAGAGTGAAATTGCAAAAACAGGAGGAGAGGGGCAATGAATACCCACAGGGGGATAAGAAATATGTCCTATACTGTAGTTTACACAGACTGAAGTCTTTTAGACTTAAAGTGGCTTTGTGGTTTGAGCTAGAGAAACAAATCTTAGCTGGAAGAAAAATCTTCTGGGAATAACAAAGCTACTTCTTAAATCCAAGTTACACTTGGGAAGATTTTTCGAGATTTACACACTCAAGTGAGAACAACATGGGATATATACAGATGTGTCTGTGTATTTCTCAAATTCATGAGGAAAAAAAAGGATCTAGCTGGTGCCTGAGGTTGGCTTGCACCAGCAAGTCTTTGGGGAAGAGATAAAATACAGCAATGCAGAGAAAAACATCTTCCACTAATTAGATCATTATTAGTCTCCTCTGGCTCAAATGTGGGCAGCTTTGAAACCCTAGCTGCTATCAAAGAAAAGATTTACAGAAGTTCCACAAAGACAGAAAGAAACAATAAAGTCTGGTAATATCCCAGTGGACTATGAGTTGGTAGAGTACACTGACTGCAAGTTACTAATTACAGCAGCTTTGAAATCAGAAGCTTAAATCTGTGCTAAACAGCAACACAGTGCTTTGGGCCACAGTCTCAAGCTCAAAGAAATGTGCCAAACACACACACCCAGGCACAGACAAGTCATTCCAAAAGGAAACTAGGAAATTGCAGGTGCAGCTGAATGGTTGTGAGCAGACAATTATCCAGTGGGTGATTGCAACTGCATATTTCATATGCGCAGTTACCTCTTTGCACCCCTGCGTGCGTATTTTTGGATTGAATTTCACTGCCTACCTTTAAGAACCTGACCTTGGTATCTGAAAACACCAAACTTGCCCCAACTGCTGATCTGAATGTCTAGTAGGCACTGGGGCTTTAAGCAGGTGAAAGGGCTGTTTTATCTGGTATTACTGACACACTGCCTGACATGAAATTGGTACTTTGCTGCTGATGAGTTCTCATCTCCTGAATATTTCCCTGGGAAGTTCTGGCATGCAGCTGGTGAGCTGTGTAGCACGACTGAAGGGAGAGGAGATGTGTGTCTACCCTCCAGGAAGGAAATGCAGAGAAAAGGTTCCAAATGAGGTTGAGGCCTGCAATCTTGCCCAGTCAAGGAAATGAAGGTGATACAGGTGCCTGTGCTAAAGACCTGTCTTTTGCTGTCAAACAGCCTGACATTTGCTCTGGTTTCAAACACTTATAATCTCCTGTGAAATACCCTTTGGATTTTGCTGTCAGCAGCTCTGTAGAGATGTGGGGACTGTGACTGGGTGGCCGAGAGGAGGAGGGAGGAGAACACTGACCCTGCAGAGCCTGCCCAGGGCTCCGGGGTCTGGCACACAGCCCCTGTGGGAAAGCAGCACCCTTAGATTTTCAAACACTGCTAAAAAACTCTCCTGCATGAAACAAGCACAATGTGTGTTTGAAGCAGAATGTGTTTAAGCAGAGGAAAAAGCAGGCAATAATAAGAGAGTATCCTAAGTAAAACTTTTAGATACTTCTTTAGGGCCCACGTATCTCTACACTATGACAGACATTAATAGCATCCAGCAAGCTACATGCACGAACTAAAGGGATTTTTCCCAGTGCAGGGCCAGCACAACCCTTACTGCTACATTTTCCTTCCCTGGTGTAAAAGACTCAAAGCTAGGATAACTTTCAAATCTGCTACACTGCCAGGTTTTAGTGCTCTAACTTCACTGTACTGCCATCCCAGGCTCCCAGAAAATAATACTAATCCTGAAATATATGTCTGAGGTAATATCTGTAACTAAAACACTGGGGGAAGGAGTTGTTGCTCATTTGTACCACTAGCAGTCTGCAGTGCCTTCCAAGAAAGAGCAAAAGAAGAGAACAGGGCTTGAAGAAATTATGCTAAAGAATGATATCAGTTTCAGAAGAGTTACATGGTGATTCATTACTGCTCCATAGTAGTTTTAAATGGCTGCATAAATGTAAGAATTGATGGATGAAATGAAGGAAAAAAAGATATTTCCACCTGGTAGAAGAAAAAAACTCTGTCCAAAGCTGCAGTGATTTATTAATATAAGTAATCAATAGCAATAGGTCTGTATCAGTTCTACATCTAATTTAAACTTTCAGGTCTCAATGTAGTCATTAAATAATATAATAGATTTACATATTTTAATTATACTTTATGGATTCTGAACATAATGTAATTAAAAGGGTTTTTCTGTGAAGATGATTAATGAACAGGGCAGCCAGACGTTCTGTTCAGCCTTTGTGGGTGAAGGTGTTCAATGTGGTGTGGGCTCAACCCCCGACCTGAGCAGCAGTGGATTCACCTCCACGTACAGCCCTGTGCACTGAAAGGAGGAACTGAAATGAGGAATCAGAGGCCATCACAGACCAGGAACACATCAAGACACAGAAAAGTATTGCTCAGAGAGCTAATATTTGCTGAGGAGGACTGTGTGAAATACAGGAAAGATATTTCAGGTCTTGTCAAGGACATATCAAGGTGATATTTCTTAGAACAAACAGCACTCCTGCACACATTCAGCTGTGTTATGTGTTTTGCAATAGGGAAACTGAGTCCTGGAAAAGGAGCAATGAACTTGACTCAGGTGTCAGAGCAGGCAGGGACAGAGCCAAGGTGAGGGGCAGGGCTCCCTATTTCCACCCTCCTAATCCAGCCAAAAGAATAATTTGACAAAAGCCTGGTGTGCCCCATAACTGCTTTTCCAACCAGCTCATAAAGGATCCTAAGTCTTTCCGTGAATAATCACAACTGTAGCACCATTGCTGATACATTCAAGCTTTACCTGTCAGTAAAATGCAGCTCCCTTGAACCAAGTCAACCCCTACTGAATCACACTCCCGAGAGCTTCAGCAACCAAAGCAACTGCTGAAGATATAAGTAAAGGAGATTTGAAATACAAAACTGAAATGCAAACACAGAGGAAAGGAGGTCAGCATTGCCAGGTCTCTTGACTCCACTAAAGGACTTTGATACTTCATGTTTCCTCTACAGCTTCGGCTATTTGGTCTTGCAAGCAGAGAAATAAAGTTTCTAGTTCTCATGACTGTGAAGGAAAAGACCTCAAAATTCCTACTTTGTGCAGATCAAGGAGGTTCTAGTCTTAGTTGAAGCCTCCTGGTGCTACTGAGGTATAAAACACCAGTACAGCACGTAACAACAAAGAACAAGCAGTCACTTGCCTGTGATTTGTTGCCTCTAGCACCTGAAAGCCTCTGTATGTTGATTAGTAGTCAATCCTCAATTACTCTACAGCTTTCTTTTTTCCTTGTACAAAACCATTCTGTAGCATCTATGCCAGTAATTCATCAACAGAGTTCTGGAAGAGCCAGAAGATCCACAGTGTGGCATGTTTTGCAGTTTTAAGATCCCTTCACTGATTTAGGGAAATAATTCATTGTTGCCTCTTCCTTTCTACTTCATTTCAAACAGCTGTGCTCTCTGCGACCTCCTCCTGCCTCGGTTTACACTGTCCCAGCAGTTCCCACAGGAGCTGGCTCCAGCATGGCTGCACAGACTTCTTGTGGAGGAAAAAATTTGGGTCATGAGTGGTTTGGCTTTTACACCATGGGACTGAGAAACCAGGTAGCCAAAGCATTTACCATCCCTGGAAGTGTTCAAGGCCAGGTTGGATGGGCCTTGGAACAACCTTGTCTAGTGGAAGGTGTCCCTGTCCATGGCAGGAAGGGGAACAAGATGAGCTTTAAGGTCCCTTCCAGCCCAGCCTGTTCTATGATTCTGGGATTCTCTGATCTGACAGCCGTGCTCGGCAGGCCGGGTGAGCAGAGGGCAACACGCCCTCAGCATTCTTCCCATCTGGATCTCCACTTACATATTCAGGGTTTATTCAGAGCACTTACCATTTCTTGCAAGACAGATCCCAGAAACTCCCCTGTTTTGGATGAAATCTGGATTTCCTCACTAGCCATCATTTACAGTGACCTCCATGTATTTTTTTTTCCACTGCATTTTTTCCTTACTGTGAACTTTTGAGACTTCTGACATGCAGGTTGGAGACAACTGTGGCTTGGCCTGGCACAGGGGCAGAGAGCAGCAGGAAAAAGCCATCTGGTATCTGTATTTGCATCTGAGCCTACTTCAGTGTCTGGAATTTGACTCAGTTTTCTGGTGCAGGCAGGTCCAGTGAGACTCTGAGGGTGTTATGTCTTAACAACCTCTGCTGGTTTGGGCTGGGATAGAGTAAATTTTCTTCACAGTAGCTGGTATGGGACCGTGTTTTGGATTTCTGCTGGACGCAGTGTTGATAACTCAGGGATGTTTTCATTATCTCTGAGCGGTGTTTGCACAGAGCCAAGACCTTTTCTGCTCCTTGCCCCACCAGCAAGGAGGCCGGGGATGCACAAGGGGTTGGGGCGATCCGTGTTGGCCAGCTGAGCCCAGGCACATCCCAGAGCAGATGCTGTCATGCAACATCACTTTGGCACAATTTCCAGTACAGGCGAAAGCATTAGTGCCTTCTAATGCACACATTAGTCACTGAAGGTCAGTCTCATGGTTATCCACGAGAGATCAGACCTGCCTAAACAGTTAAGATTGTGTCAGCCTTGATCTCTAGACAAGGTCTTTTCTCTTCTTACTCAGCTCTGCCTTCAAATCATAAAGCAAATTTCATCATGTTCTCTGAAGAACCTGAATGCATCACTTTCCCATTACTGTCCATGCTGTTGGCATCAGGAACTTGTCCCCAGAGTCTCATCTCGCTGATGATGTCCCTGCTCCCTTCAGCCCTGGGTCCAGTTCCAGCTCTCCCTGATGTTTCTGCATTTGCTCAGTAAACACACCATGTTCTGTATAATGTAAAACATGAGCATCTCATGCACTGATAAAATGACTTCTGTGCTTACACAACTACTTAATTCCATTTTGCCATTGATTTGTCATTTTAAAGTTAAATAATAAACATGGATTGCAGCCAGGATACTGAGTGCTGCTTTCTCCCCCTCCAGTTTTTGATTTATGTGTTTTTTTATTTACTGATGTATTTAAGTACTCCCTATTGCATTTCACACATAATCTGGCAAATCCTGGGGATTTACTTTCACAACTGATTAGAAAAGTCAATGTTTTACAGATAGGATTAAAATGGAAAATACCTAAGAGCCTTGACAGAATCTACTTATGACAAACAGTCTCTCCAATAGGCTCTCCAGCCCTTAAACACCTGTGTTGTGTGTTGTCAAACACTGTGAAGATATAACCAGTTCCTGCTGCAGGTATCATGTCAATTAAAGACATATACTTGCTCATTTGTACATTGTGGGAGGGCCTTGTGGGCTTTTCATTTGATCAGCACATGGGAAAAGATGTTTTCCATTTGCTGGTAGTTTTCTTCTCTTCTAGATTAAATCAGACAGGCTGGGAGGCAATGCTGAGGCAAGCAGTGCATTTCCAATATTGTCATTTCAGTAATCTAAATTTAAAAGTTCTAAAAATGTCGACATGACATTTTGTTTTTTCCTTTTCTGCTTTACCTCCAAACCATGTGCTACTTCTTCAATGTTATTTATTTTTAAATCCATGTTTAGAATTTTATTAATGCTTTATGATGGGACAAACTGCTTTTCAGCTTTCTGATTCTCTGTCAAATGGTGAACCTGGCTTCCTTTTGATCCACTCTCACAACCAAGACAACTCAAACCAAATCAGTTATTCACACAGAGCTCACACCAGCTCATCAAATTTCAGTGCGGAGTGATAAAAAGGTTAGGCTGATGTCAAAGAGCAGATTACAGGGCAGCCTGCAGAAAAGAATTAGATCTACTCCTAATCCCATTGTCCTGGGCTCAGGCCCTCTTGGTGGCCTTCCCTGGTGCTGCTAGATGGTGAAATTCAGTTCTGTTGCATGGTGCCATCAGTGGTTTGAATTCATAACAGGGGCTTTGTTTTACTGTCCTCGGCGAATTTAATGCCAAAATATGGGGGCGGGAAGGGAAAGAGATTGTGTGTCGGGGCAAAGAAATTCCTAAAGAGAGCAAGGCATCCCTAGATTATTGGCTGGCCTCTGGAATTTGTAGAAGGACAGTCAATATTGATTGACCTTGCCTGTTACAGAAAGGTCAAGTGAACACACGTGATAAGGTGATGGGAAAGCACTGTTTGTGCCTCTGCTGCTAAAAAGTCACATAAAGCCAGAGACAGACCATGCACAGAGACCCACCCACATAAAAGGCACTGGAAAACACCTCAATTAAGTGAAAATAACCATCCCCATTAAGTGTCAGCCATCATTGCTTAATTGCTACCCAGGGAGGTATCCTGATTGAGAGCAGATGAAGTTCAGCACACTTAGGCAGTAGCTTATTACTCAGGTATGAAGGAAAGGGAAGAAATGGAAAACCAAAAAAAGAAGACTAAGGCATTTTGGTTTAAAGCTGGAAGTGTTCATTTTTACAAGATAAAACCAGGGCAGGGCTGGGGATCCACTGAATTGGCTTGTCTTTCTCTCCTCATCCATAAGGTCAGGGTCTGAAACATCCTCTTTTTTCCACTTGTTTCCTTCCAAGTGCGGAAGGAGCAGGAGCTGAGTCCCCCTGCTCCAGCTGGGCATTTAACCCAGCCCAGGCTGGACTGCAACCCCCTCAGCCGTGCTCTGGCTCTGCTTGTTCTGCAGAGCTCAGAGCAGCTCAAAACACATTTTATTCAGGTAGAATCAGGCTCCTTGTGCTCACTCTAAATCCCTTGGCCTCAGTGAAGACTGTGGCTTTGTCGAGATAATGTGACCACTTTTCTTTTTTTTCCTTTTTCCTAGCCCAGCGATTCCTCTTTCTTTGGAAGAGCTTTGACCTTTAAATGAAGATGCATGCCAAGAAAAATCCAGAGCTTGTTATCAAGACAATCTGTGGCACAGGTTGTGTGGTAATGTCCTCCCGAGGTGATGAATCAGATCTATCAGAGTCTAGACACTAAGGCCTTTTTTATCCTTGCAAACTCAGGGCTTTCCAAATCTTTAAGCCTGATCAGAGATAGAGCACTACAAGAGCTTACTTAAATCTCAGCAAGCTGAAAAGAGGGCGAGGGGGAGAGAGCTCACATGAAATAAAGACCACTTTTTAAAGATAAAACATAACTCCAGGTACAATGAAAGCCTTTAGAGAACAGAAGAGATCTTTGTCAGGAATGTGTCTCATTTAGTCCCATTGTTTCACTGCATGCTCTGCAGAAAGCCAGCCGTTTATCTTGCCTTTTTTTCCCCAGTTTTTTTTTTTTCTTCCTTCCCTGATGCCAGTTTCCATTTCATTAGGAAATGAATCACTGATGAGGTGCTAGTCTTACCTCCCTGCAAGCAGACCTCAAACACAGGGGAGTCAGGAAAAAGAAAATATACAATCTTATGACCTGAAACCTGAATGCTTTTGCAAGTACAGTTTTATTTCTGTTGTGCTCTGTTATGGATAGCTGTTGCTTAGTGTTTATGGCACAAAGGCTGAAAACTCCATGTCAGAATTCCTATGGTTAGATACCTCCAACATGTGTTGAGGCCTCAAAGGGAGAAATTTTCAAAGGGAAATGCAAAGGGCAGAAGAATTCCTGAATTTCCACACAGTTTCCCTTGTGGGCACTGGGAGCTAAACCTTCCTGGTTCACAGCACATTGCTGGAATGCTGTACCCGTGTCCCTGAAAGCCTCAGAGGGATCTCTCATTTTCACAGTTGGTGTACTGCACACACATTTGTTTGTGGAGTTATGTGCCCAGACAAGGAGACAATCACATTCCTGTAGCTTGAGTACCCATGTAATGGGGCATAATGATGTTGTGGGCTTTGCACAGGGAAACAAACTCCCAGACAAGCAGTGTCAGCTCGAGCTTGACCTTTCATCCGGCAGTGATGCAGATCAGGATGTTTTCTGTGCAACAGGGCTGCACACTGAGCAAACTCGAGTTGTCACATGTGGGACACTCTAACCCAAGTATCCTTAATCTGGTGACTGCTGAAAAACAAAGTCCTGACCCACATAGCAGTTCATTTTGGCTACTTCAGGTACTCCACAGTGAGAGAGGAAGAGAGGGAACATTGCTGTTCTATCCCCTGCGTGAACTCATCCACCACTCAGACTGTATTGGTCTGACACACAGACTAAGCTGTTGCCAGAAATACTCATCTTGGAGCTCGAAAAATGTGTTTTTCCCAGCAACATCAGTCTAATAAAACACACTTCTCCCTATCACCCCATTGTCTTTCATATCCTCTGACAATACTCCTACATGACTGTCATGATGCTGTTGGAGTCTTCACAGCTCCCAGCTACATTTTTTTACATTTCAGTTGGATAAGCACAAAAGAAAACAAATACATTTAGCATTTGCAGAATCTTGTCCCTCAGCTATATAAAGGTAAGATTTATAATGCACTCATTTATTTTATGCAGCTTCTAAGTGACTAATCTAATGTGTCCTCCATTTAGAGAGCCCATAGCATTTTGCAAAAATGTTTTGGATTGATCCACTTGTGATTTGTCCAGGAATGGGAAACACCCCTTTCACTCACACCATCAAAACGTTTTTGGAACTGTTGTTCTGGGATTTTGATCAAACCCCTGCACAGATACTATTCCCACAAGGGCTTCTTATTTTGAAGAGCCAGGTTTACTAACCAGCAACCTGATTTTTGGAAGAGCCAAAAATCCAGCAGCCTTCAGAGTCTCCCCAGTTTTTCCCACAAACAATGCATGTACGTGACTTCTATTCATTCCAGAACGAATGGCAGAAGAGGAATATGACACCTAACTCCACCTCTTCCTATTAATTGCTTGCAATCTTAAGAGAGAGTACCTAAAGAAAAGGAGAACACCAAGAACCCGATAACCGCGCTCACAGACCGATATCTCGTGTGCTTGCAGTCAAAGCCATGAGCTGAGGGATGGCAGCACCAGCACTCAGGAGCTTGCTTAGGAACATGCAGTTTGGCAGAATGAGCCAAGGGCAGACTAGCAATTGTGGACTTGTAAGTCTTTGGCCAAATGGCTTCATTTCTCCCAGGTGCCTCCTGTCAGATTTGGCTCATCACCCCTAGGACAAAGCCTTCTTCCCATGACACAGGTAAAAAGCCTAAGGTCACGGTGCAGTGATTACCTTTAGCCTATCAGAGCCCCCCCCCCCCCCCCAGTCACCCTTAAAACTAAACATTTTCCCACCTTCTACTTCTGCTGTAAAGTGTCATAGCTTTGTAAATTGTGTTTCTTTCTTGCTAGTTCTACAGCAAATTGGTTTGTCTCAAACATACTTGTACCTTAGTGAACCTCTTATACTGATTTTAATGTTGCAGTATTTCTCAGTACTCTCTGTCTCTTTTCATCTTCCTTTTGGTCCTTGTTTTCAGTTCTTATTAAAGAATTTCCAGGTTAGGGACTGTCCTTTCTCTGTCCTTTTTTGTGATGGGTTTTTTCCCCCTCCATAATTTCTATTCTTTTTCTGCATTTGCATAATGCCCAGTGAAGAGAGTTTTCAGTAACGAGTTTGAATGTTTATTTTTCTCTGACAGTTTTGTTTCACCTGTTTCTATTTTCCCTCCTTTATGCTGGAGAAAAGGAGGAAACCTCTAATGTGCTGTGCATCATCCCATTGATTAAGTGGAGAACTTTTCCATGCAGTAATTATTGTTGCCTAAGCTATACCCAAGCAGAGCAAATCACTGTTCTTTCTGTGTGCTCTGCAACTCAGAGAAAGAAGCTCTAATCATAGTTAGATAGTTTATGAATTGATAGAAAAATCCCAGGTTGTGCACAGATCATTTATAATCTAGCCAGCCCAGTGTTTGCAGAGGGTTTTGCCCACTAAACATCTCATAAATCATTGACTTCCTTTAAAAGATAACAATAATTTCGAAGAGTTAAGTGGGATTGGTCTGGATCATTATGTTCTCCCTCTAGGGCAGGGAGTTGAAAGTTTTAATTTTCTTTTATCAATCTAAGTCATCACCCACGGCTGGAGAGTGATGTTTGACTTTCACTGCTGGAAGTCAAGTAAGAGAGATCTGAGCACCCTCCACAGAGGTCTTAAGTGGTGCTACTGCACTTGTTCAGGAAGTTGTGTCATAAGGCAACTGCCTGTGAGCAGAGCATTGTGACCCTGCCCCAAGCCCAGGGTGGGACCAAAGACCAAGCAGCAGAGCCTGCTGTCTGTCTTCTTGTCATGGGTTTACAAGTAAAGAGAAGGGAGCAGGAAGATGTCACTTTTGTGATCAGACCTCCCAAACAGGTCTGTGTGTGCAGGCATTGTACTTCACAGCCATAATGACTTCAGCATGGGTCTGGTATCATTAAATTCACTGCACGTGATGTGCTGAGTTGATTTGTGCAGGAACAGCTTTCAACACATCTGGCAGCCCAAGCTATCCCTTCAAACTAGCTCACTGACATTCAGGAGCTGAAATAATTGTTCTATATCCTTCAAATCTAGACAGACAAAGAAAGAATTCCCCCATAAACTCAGCTGTAAATACTGTGGGTGGGAGGGTTCCTCCTCCAGAACAGCCGCTAAAGCTACGCTGCCCCTCCCACTGTGTGACACGTTTGTGGGGGTGTGTAGCTGCCTCCCCACCAGTCCAGGACTGTATCCCCCCCTGCATCAGAATCCCACTTTCTCTTTGTTCTTTCCATTGGCTCTGGGGCACAGTGTGCTTTTCTGCTGCCTTTGTGTGAGAGGAGCTGGAGTCTCACCTGACATTCATGGCTGGTGCCCTCATGTGCCACCATTCCAGCCTCAGCAACCACAACAAAAACAAGTGCAGCCGTGAGCTAAGCATTTTTCTTTCAATTAATCTAGTGGGTTTTCTTTTTGCAAAAACTGTACGTCCATGTCATATTTTCTCCAAATATGCTAATTAATTAAATAAATTAGCTGAATAATTTGACTAATTACCTGAATAATATGACTAATTTTCAGCATGTGCATTGACTCTTTATTTTTTATTGTAGTCAGCTTGTTTGTAGCCAGTTGTAATCATCCTTTATAGTACTTTGAAGACCATAGGATCTTTCTGATAGGAGCTGTGCAGAAAATGAGATGCTGAATGTCCCCTATAGCCCAAACCTCATTGCAGAAATACAGCAAAAAGACCGAGAGAAGCAGAAGGCAGTAAACAGGGAAGCTCCTAAGGCACAAGTGGGAACAAATGTATTGTAGAGCCACCAAAGATCTTTGCTGGGTCATGGCTTACCCAGAGTTCCTGAGTGTTTTAGGGGAATTGTGGCAGGAAGAAGTTCAGCACAGTCACACATGTGGGACTGGGGTATGTCAGCTTTGTGCTTCCTCACAGTGTGTTTCACATCTTCACCCTGGAAAAGATGCCACATTCATATACCAAAGGACACAGCAACTGAAAGCACACAATGCTAGAAACCTATTTAGTGACAAATTGACATTCTGCCAACAGCTTGTTGCTGGCACATTGTACCAGCTGTGCCAAGAGCCACTTCTGGAGGTAAAAGGAAAACTGGTGTTGAATTTATTGCTTTCTTAATCCTTCTAATGCCACTGCCAACAAAGACAGTCCTGCTTTTAGTACCAGATTTAGTGAGGCCTTCCAAAACAGCTTATTTCCCAGAAGGCAACTGGAGTGCCAGAGTGCAGGTGAGTGCAAGCAGTGAGCAAATCAGTCAGGGTCAGAGCACCTTTCCCAGGCTTGAAACAAGATCTACTTGTTCTGGATCCTTGCAGATACTGGACTCAGTGGCAACTGTGCCTGAGAATGCCAATAAAGATATGTCAAAAGGAGACTTGAGCACTGCAGAATTACAACCATGCAGAGATGCAGGACTTGGAGGAAAGACCAAACTGCAATGGCCTGATCTTCCCCAGCTACAGCTTAATTAAAATTCTCATCACCCTATTCAGAATTCAGTTATAGTTCAGTAGGAGTATCATAGACTATTTAAATAAAATGTATTTCAATAAAAGGAAATCCAATCTACAGAAGAGATTTTAGAAGGTATGGGTATACTTCTGAGGAGAGTGTTTCTACCCTTACAAACTGATGATCTGTGCTCCCTAAAATATAATACCAACCTGTAATGTTTTAAAATAGTACATTATATTTAGTTGCCTACCTAGATTTCCTTGTAAATTAAACTGAAGCCCTCATCAGTACTTCCTTTTGTTCTTTCCTCTCTAATTATACTGTGTTACTAATTATCTTATGGGCAGAAACAGTCTGTAGATCACTGCTGCTTCAAAACTTAGCCACTCCTCCTCCTACTCTCTCATACCTTATGAATATTTTCACTGAGTGAACAAAAAACTAAAATGCAACGAAGAAAGCAAGATTCTGCCAAGTCTTCTTCTCTACAAGTTCTCTACCTCCCTGGTTCTCACCTTCTTGCTATCACTACCTATTCCCAAAGTTTGATTCTTGCTTACCTTTGAACTACAGCATTTCTCTAGAATATAAATGGTACCTGTGCTCTAGAAAGCATGACTGTTTCCTGAGTCCTGATTCTCATTTTCATAATTATTAGGATCTTTTCCTGTAGCCTTTATGGGGATGAATAGTCTACCTCTAGTGTAATCCCATTTGGAGAAATTTAACAGCAGGTGTCAATAGAGTAACCATGAATTTTTTCATGTGAGAAAATGATTGTAAAATTGGATCACCATGCAGTACATCTCAGTAAAAATACTAGTTGAGCTTTTTTTAAGGTTAAGCTCAATAAATGATGTTTCTAATATTAAATCATGCGATATTAACTTACTGCTGATGGCACAAACGTATGCTCACTTTACAAAAACTACTACATTAAGACCCTCTAAAGAGAGCCAAAACAGGATCTAAACAAATTTTTCAATTCATCAACTCACTGTGGAGTCAACTTCAAGCACTGATTAACAGAACCCTTGCTATTGTAGCTGCACCCATAAGTAGCTTAATAAGACATAAAATATTCTGCTCAGGGTTTTTAGTTTAGCACTTTTTTAACTGATTTTTTAAAGAAGAAAATGCAACAACATATAAAGCAGTCTGCACAATAGCTTAATTTTGCACAGGCCCATCAAAAGTAACCTTCATTCGTTTTGCACATCACTGATCCGTGTGATCTTTAAACAGTTATTCAGCAAGAAAATAAAATATCTAGCAAAAAGTTTTGAGAGAACGATTCCTTAGAGAGTACCCAGTTTGTGCTGGGCCTTGCATCGAGCCACATACATTTAATGGAAAACTGCTGACATCTTTTAACACCTGTGGTGAGCAGGACAGTCTTTTTCCTGATCATGGGATACCTTGGTGTACGTGGATAGGACACAGTTGGGCTTTTATGAGCCTCATGAGAAATCAAGTTAGTCAAGCAACTTCACCAAGGTTGTCTACCTATGTGGCAACCAGAGCTGGAGCCTCTCTGTACTCTACAGGCATTGCACTTCATTCCCTCTGGAGTCCTGTGTTAGAGGGAAAGGCCACCAGAGCTGTCACCCTCTCCCGGCCTCCTCGCTTGTTCCCCGTTCCACACCCACTACATCATCTTCTCACCACCAGCTCTCTCTCTGCCCCAGCAGTCAGATCCCCCTACTCTCTACCCTTGTGTTGAGCACAAGGTTTCCTCTCTGCCCTGTGACTCCTCAGAGCTCATTCCCTAAAGAGGTGCAGCAGGAGAGCTGTGTGTTTTCCCCAGCTTGAATCAAAATGTTTGCGTGCTTCTTTTTGCTTGGTTTCTGCTTGCAAGGACAAACTGCTCCATTCACCTCAAAGCAATTAACTGCTTCCAACATCACTCACAGCATGAGCTTGGAGTGTTTCTACCTCCATTTGTCACGGTGCCCACGCTCCGTGGCTCTGAAGTCATTCCACAGGGCAAGAGAGGCAGCTGCCCAGAGCACAGGACTGATTAATGGGCAACCAGGTTATTTTTGTTCTGTTTTATCTCACTTTGTTTTTAAATGTGTTGCCTAAAGCAAGAGGCCTAGAGTCACCAGCACTGGGAAGACCCATCACCACATAGGGATCTTCTCTGGGAGCCAGAGCATAAGGCAAGTCTCAGATATGCTTATAACATCCAGAACAAATGTGTCTTCCCTCTGTCCAACAGTGACCCCTTTGTGACATTGCTCAGTAACAAGAACAGGCTTTGGGGGGAGGTGGATTGTAATCATTAAATTGTAAATCCCTTTAAATGCACAGATCAAAGGGAAAGTTTCAATCCTATGACACATAATTAAAAATGCAGATGTGAATGGCTTTGATTTATGAATGCTTATGTACTTTTAAATTGTTGCCAAGGAGATCAGGGCATGAGAAAATTAAAAACCATTACGCTTCAAAAGGATAAATGATTTTCACAGCTTTCTAACATTATTTCCTGTTGCGTAGATTTTTGTGTGTTTTAACATTTTCCCCACCCTGCCTGGGCAGATTAGTTCTGAAAAATGTTTTCCAAAAAATGTTCAGAACTCAATGAGATTAAAAGATTAGTGAACTTCTTGGTTGGAGGGTTCCCATTGGTATGTAATGGCAAACATTCAGGGCAGTTAAAGAGGAAACCCACCACACACATTTTACCCTTTTTTACCTGCACTTTAATTTAAAGACTTGTGAACTTTCGATTCATTATTCTTTTTTCTAATTGAGCCAGTGCAGTACAATATGGTACAGGCCATAAGCCAAATCTCCCTGAAGTTAAAGGAAATATTCCCAGGGCTGTAGCAGTTTCAATCTGTTTGTTTAACATTTCTCATTTGTAAAAGTCAAAGCACTTAACTGAAAGGAAAAGGCTGCTTCCTATTTCACAACTAAAAATTGAGACACAAAGTGGAAATGATCCTTAACCATCGTACCAAATGGATGCCAGAATAAGTCTAGTGCTGGCCACAGCAAACACTCCAACTTCTGATCCATGGTGTCTCAGATTTGTCCTGCTTCAACATGTCACTTTAACTTTACCAACTGTCTCCTGAGACATCTTCAAAGTGCTTTAGAATCACCCCAATCTTACCAAAGACAAACAGTTAATTTCTGAGACAGACACATATTGCTGAAAGGCACCTGTGAGTTGATGGCTGCAGTGAACTCATGGGCAGCAGTTTCATTCCTGGACTGAAAGCACATGTGAAAACAACACCAAACTCCTTAGTGCTGAACTGACATTGCTTCTTAGCCCCTGGCAACATGGAGGGTGGGGATGGTCAGGTGAGATCGCTGGCCCCCTCCTCTCCCTGTCCGTCTGATGGAACACAGGATGATTTATCTGTACCTTCAGATGTCTCCATGCCATGGAGGTGATTTTGTTTTACATGTCTAAAGTTGCATAGGAAGAATCCCACTCTCCAAAAGGTGCATATTTGGTATGAAGGTACAGATCCAGTCCAGAGCCACAGCAGCTCCAAGTACACCATTCTGATTCCATGCTTTGGAATTTCGGGACTCCACTTTCAGTAAAACAAGGTTCAGCTGAAATCTGTCTGCATGAGGCTGACTTGCTCCTCACTCTACTCTGGCATTGATCAGCTGCCAGTCAAGCCAACCTTCACAAAATTTCCCCTGAGGGGGAAAAGGCAGAGAAAAGTAGCAGCAGACTAACAGAGCACTCAGCAGTTCAGCAGGCATCTGATGGTGAAAGGATAAACCTTTTCTAATTACTTCTGAACATATGAATCAGGTATTATTTCTGTTTGAGACTGGGCTGCTTCAGAAAAGTGTCTCCATAGTGGCAGCCAGCTGAGATTCAGCATAAGTGGCCATCCCAAAAATGCACTCATGCAGTTATTTACTGCATTTGCTGAGATAGCTCCGGGAACCAGATGCCCCACATTAAGACTTCTAATATATTACCCTTTTTGTAATTTATCATATCTAGTGTCTGAACAGCAAATCAGACAGCAAAAATTTATCTTTTTTTTTTCAGTTGGCAGTTTTTCAAGAACATGTTACTATTGTTCTTTGTTTACATTATTGGATCAGTAATGTTGCTACATAATTCTTATTCTTCAGATTTCAGTCCAAAGAAGATTTTATAGTCTCAGTTTCTTTATGACACAGACCATAATACTTAATCCACTTATGGCAAGGCTTAGATCAGTAACTTGCATTTGACTAAGGCAAAAGCATTTGGTATTGACTTGAGGACTTGAAGAAGTGGAGAAGCAGTATATTCTATATTTTTTAAGAAAGAGTCTCATGTGAATTTGGGTCTTCTCCACTAATATTGGTGTCCCCATGTCGTGGTTTTAGCTAGACAGCTACAGAATTTTCTCCCTTCCCCCTGGCCATCAGAGATTTAGCAAGACAAAAGACCTAGCCGGGGCTGGCTAATGGTCTGCCTAGGAACAGGGCAGATAAGGAACTTTACCTTTGGTTTTGTTTTTTCTCTCAAGGAGAGGGAGGAGCGGGGGGAGTGGGGCTGGGACGGAGGAGGAGGGGGAAGAAGCTGGTGTGTGCCGGGGAGCGGAGGAGCTGCTGCTGCTGCAAGCTGCAAACGCTGCCTGGTGGA